>JAKIJQ010000340.1:0-112534 GCA_023373905.1 Rhizoglyphus robini
GTGGAATTTCGTCATCATTACATTCGTTTCCATTACCATTTCTCGTTTCTGTTTCTGTGAGCTTCAAGTTCCACTCTGTCTGTCTTTCTTTTCAATTAAGCAATTTCACGACAAGACTTGTTTTATTTTCTAGTGATATATTCGAATCAAATCGAAATATATTTGAATCGAAATTCTCTTTTGGCGTTTCACGGTGCAATTTGGCTTCCACGAGTAGGTCGTCCTCGAGGTATTTTATTTATTACAGTTGTTTATCTGTTTTCTATTTATTATGTTTTGGTTTTGAATTTGTTTTGAGTGGAATATGGAATTCGTACTATTCGTATGTCTGTGTTGAGGTGGCAAAATCTTTCTGACTGATCCAGAGCTTAAGCAGCATAGAATTTCAATTCATTCTGGTCATCGAATCGAGTGCGACCGTTGTGGCGCGGGATTTCGTTCTAAGGCCACTTTTGGTTAGTCATATTTGCCGAGTTGCTTTTAGATCCTCGGCCCACATTGTCACGTCTGGCCGTGCTCAAAGATCTCTATCCCTAGACTCTTCTGTAGAACATTCTGTCACTGGTCCGATTAGAAGATCGAGGAGATTGTCATCACAAACCAAACGAAAGTCTATTGATGTCCCGCAGAAGTAGAAGATTCAGTAGGACGAGAATCGTGGCCTCTTGCGATCCCTATTTTGACCTTTTGTTCGAATCCTGAAAACAGAGGAAATTACGAATTCGATATTGATTTGATAAATTATTTATTTATAAAATATCTATTTATTTATTATTTTATTAATATTATTAGATAAATCGTTTTCCGAACAAGATTCTGATACAATTCCTTTCCATAGTCGACAGACGCCTTTGTCCAACCCGTTTTGCGAACTTTTCATCCCCGACGATGGTACTTCGAGATTAAATATTGGATCTAAACGAGCGCCTACCAGAATCCGCTATCGATGAGTTGGATATTTCACAAAGAAGGTTAAGATGCCACCGATTTGGGATTCCCGGGAAAATAACGAACCTTTAGTAGTGAATTATAACTATCGGAATGATTATGATAATCCAGATGACAGTCCCAGCTGGAAACGAATTCCACCTTGGCGAGAGTTTGTCCATTTGCTATTCAAGCGTGCAACAGAAGCAGCACCAACTACAGAATATTCCGATAATCGGAAATTCTAGTTCAGAAGAAACGAAAAAATCTAATAATCGAGACCCAGATTCCGATTGTCACCGCCGAGTCGAATCAAACTACCTAATTTCCGCATTCTACTTCTATTCTAATGGTGGGACTCGAGAAAAGTTCTGGTAAGTGTCTATTGGATATATTCTCTGAATATATTTTGACCTGTTCGATTCTTTAGATTCGTGGCTTTTAAAAATCGTCCACCTCAACATTCGTACCCGATCCAAAGGAAACATGTCAAATGGATCACGATAGCGGTGATGATGAAGAAGACGAGGAAGAGGTTGAATTCGAATACCCAGGCCCGATTGAGGAATTGTCTGAAGCCGAACAAGTCCGAGTGGAATTGCCACTGGTGCTTTCACTTACTCAAAGAAGGCACTCCCACTGAGCTGCAGACTCATCTACAGTGAGTCTCTACTACTTTGTCCATTATCACATTAATCTAATCTCATATATATTTTTGTAGGGATCACATTGACTCTCGAGATGATGCTTTTCGGTCCGTTGCTCCGGCTCTCGAGGTGGCGCCAAGCCGGTTCTGGGACATTGGAATGTCTGATGGAAGCGTCAGACGAGTCACACCAGATCAAGTCTATGAGATGGAGATGCCTCAGGATGTGCAGGAACGACCCGCGAAGATGGCCAAAAGACGTTCCTCACGACGTGCTGTGAGTTATGATTGACATTAGATAGGTTTATAACTCTTAATAGAGTAACTTAAGATGTTATCTATTAGCCATTAGATATTAGTTAATAATATATCACACATACTAATCACATACATAAATCATAATATTATTATATCACACATTACATAACATATTTACAAAATGTATTCATAATTTACTTGTTATTTAATAATTTACAATGATAATAATAATTCTAAGACAAATATTTCATTTTAATTATGAAACATATTTTATTTGAAAAAAGTGAAATTGTGTTTCAATCAAATGCAGAGTAGAAATTTATCGAAATGATATTGCACGACTGACTGACAATGGTAAATTAGTAAATTAGCCCAAATATAAATATGACTGATATATTTAAAGTTTTAAAGACCAAATTTCGACAAAAAAACATTTATTAGAGTATTTATTGTAATGATTTTAATTACGCATTTTTGCAATCGAAAATCACAATTTCATCATTCGCATCACTTTCAACATCATCATCGGTAGAGTGGAGTAGATAAAACTTTTCATTTTTTATCAAACGATTTCGATCGTTGATTTAGCCAGGGAAAAGCTATTAACGTTCAAATAGTAAAAGAAATGCAAAACACACCAATGGTAGACAAAACAGTAGTTGGATTAACTGATAAAATGGAATTTGTCTCTAAAATTCTGCAGCCATTTAGACAATTTTACAATAACATAATTGAATGATGAATGTCGAATTGATTTAGCTGAGTTGTCATTTTCATCATTGGGGTTGATTAATTTGGCAGTAGTCGAACATTCATTTGTTTGGACATTTGTGTGATTTGAAAAGACTGTCGGATCACTTTGATTCAAGTTTTGGATTAGATCACGGTTTGATGATTGATTGCTTACGTTTCGAACTAAAATTGATGAAACAATTTTATTGTGCTGTACTTGAGAATTTTCACAATTGAACAAACCAAGTGAAATACAAAATAAAGCACAAATGAAGTGTCGAGACATGTTAAAAAATTAAATATTCGTGAACAAAAAAATACTGACGAATTAAATAAAGACCGAGTTTACACTCAAATAATTATTATAATTTGAATTTGTCTTATTTCGTTGTTTACGTCAACCCAACCGGATATTTCTTAACTGATTGTCGCAATTTCAGTGCAATTGAAAGTGTGCGCTCAATCATATTAGAAAACAAGCTTGATGTGATTTCATTTCCGATGCATTTGGCTTACATTTTGGATAATAAATTTATTTTAATAATTAAATACAAAATTTATTTTTAATGAAGTAAATAGGCACAATCCCATCAGTTGGTTTCCAAAGAAACTAAGTTTGTCCGATATTATTGTTCACTTGATAATATACATCGAAAGCATTGTAGTATTTATGCCAATGCAATTCATGGAATCAAAGAGAGAAAGAATATAACATGTACATCAACATCTTTCACCATAAACATTTATCGTTTGAGCATGCAGTCATTTATCAATTGCCTTTCCAAGTGCTAATGAAACGTCGTTCAGGGGGCCTCTCTCCACAACCAAATTTAGAACAAAATATAAACAATCATTCGCCATTGACGTCAAGTAGCACATTTCCCAGAAAAGGTTTTACACAAGAAATAAAATGAAAACTTTTATTTTCTTTGCAAGGTTTATTCATCTTCAAACTAAAAATGTACCAACTTATTGCGATTATGACACAAATGTGACAGACAAAAATGCTTTTTTAAATAAAACAAATCTAATTGTAGTGAATTTCTAAATGTCAAAACGACTATGCTTGATTGTTTATTTTGTAATGTAATTTAAGAAGAATACAACCAGTTCAAACAAACAAAATTACACTACCAAAGCATCAACATTTTCAAAATAATAAAACAAAAATATATTGAATATCATCTAAAGAGAAAACATTTCAATGGTTGAATTTGTTGCTATAGTGATAACAATACGCATACCGTAAAGCAACCAAATTAAATTTAAAACCACAAAAAAATGAATTAAGAAAATTATAGATATTTTATTACAAAATGGTGTTAAGATTTCATTGTACTAATTATTTGTATTCAAATTTGCGCACGAACTTGCAATTCTTTTAACCTTTTCTAAACCATGTTCAAAGTCAATTTTAGGGCTGTTCAACATTTCCATACTTTTACTGCGATTACTATGCTTTCGTCTGTTCTCAAGAGAAAATTTCAAATTTGGAAAAATCAAATTACGATTGGTCACTGGTGGAGTCTCAGAGGCATTCTCGTTGTGGTTGTCTTCCTGTATAGAAAGATACGAAGGCGCACTGAAGGTTGATGGATTCAAACTCAAAATTCTTCTCGGTTGTAATTCATAATCGGATATGTAGTTGTAGTAGTTACCTGGAACTTCAGTGGCAAGTCGTTGATATTTTTTGATTGTGCAAATTTGACAATTCAGATAAATGATAAAAATGAAGAAAGCACCAATCACGCAAATGAGTACAACTGAAAATTGAAGAAATTTAATTCAGTACAGTCAATTCATATAAAATAAATTACTTAAAAGCATTGGATCTCTCAGAAAAGTGTCTGAGTTGGTCTCAGTTTTCGTGATAACTTGATTCGATTTTGAAATATCTTTTCCGAAAGGGGAGTTTTCCCGAATTTTGTCGCAAATTTGATATATTTCAGATTTTGAGTACTTGTTATTGTTGGAATAAGCGCACTTTTGTAGATTATTGATCGTATTGGGTATTTTCTCGTAAATCCGAACGTAATCGATCAGAAACGCGGGACAATCCCATCCAAGGTCGTCAATTTGTTTAACGTTTCGAAAATCTTTCAATTCTCTAATCCAAAATCGAAGTTGCAATCGGGGTTTGAGAAATTTTGTCTCTAGAAACCAAGAAATGAACATAAAACAAACATAAACATAAAAAAATAAATTTACAAACCATTTAGTTGAATAGGTTCACCATAATTGTCATAAAAAAAGAACCTAACCTCAGTTTCGCTCCACTCAAATCCATACAAATGAAACCGAGTTCTCCCATCATTATATTCAGGAAATTGAGCCTCATAATCACTAGAATCATTACTGTTGCCAAAGTAGACATTTCGATATTGATTGCCAGACCGTGTATTACAAGTGAGCACAATTTGACCAGATTTGTGCCAGTATGCTTCATTCGAATCAACTGTATAAATACACGGTCTCAGCATTGCTTTTGGCTGAATGAGACTCGTCTCATAACGACCATGACTAAAATACTGTTTTGTGGTCAATCTTGCGCCAGTGAAATTATTTCCATTGTACTTCTCATATGCAACTTTTAGTATCAGAAGACCATTTCGAGTTATGAAGTTTCGGGAGAGATCATAACTGGTTTCGCCTTGATTTAAAATGTTAAAAAATATAATTGAATTTTTAATTTACCATTATATTCTTTTGTAAACTCATTGCTCACAATCCACTCGTCTTCATTCAATTCATCCTCATCGAATTCATCTCTCCAAATCAGCTTGAACGATTCATTTCGGTCGTTTTGTTTCATACACGAAGACGAATCATCACTTGGCAACAATGAACAGCCAGTGAAAACAATTTTCAGGGCCAAAATTGCAAAAATAATTTTATACATTTGTCATTGATTTTGAATTTGCAATGCAAACTGGAGGAATACTTATTCAAATGAAACGCACAGTATAGTTTATCTAACCATTCACATTTCAAGTTTTTATAACAAAGGAAATATCAGTTGTCCAATTATAATTACTTGACAAGAATAACTAGGACAGGCCTCGTATAAATGCAAAAATGCAAAGCTAAAAAAGCGTGTTTGCTACTCAACGCAGTGCTTCGCTTTTTCATTTATACGAGCCCTGAACTAGGATTGTGTTGCTCAATAATAAATTTATATTAAAATGCATTCGGAAAGTTGTAATAATTTTGTATTTTTCGTCACTTTTTGTAAAGCATTTTCCCTCTACTAAATTTGGTTTAAATTTATCGCTGATCTGGAGTTTGTCTTCATTGCATGCTTATTCAAACAATACAAACAATTTAAATCGAAAGATAAGGAATTTGCCAGGAAATTGTGAACATTTTAGCATTTCTAATGTAGATTTCATTTTATGATTTAGTCTAAGTTTGATTTAGTATATATCCTGATATAATGACGTCATTGTCTGTTTTCAATCATCAAAATTTGCACATTCAATAATTTATTTTAGTAAATTTATGCAAATTCAAATTCAAAAGTGCACAATCCTTTGAAAAAATTACATTGTGAAAAAAATATTGCGATTGAAATTATTCATACGAAACAGGTTATAAAATTGTTCATATTGCAGTGATATATTATCACAATTAAGAAATATAAAATATTAGATAGAATAAATCGATAAAATATAGATAAAGCATTAAGCAATGTACTTCGAACACGTTTCAGTATAGTCACAAACCAATTCCTCATTTTCAATTCCACAATAGATTGTCATCTTATCATCATGCATAAAGCCATTGTTGACACAGTGCAAATATGGACGCGAAATAAACTCATCAAAACCACGACTTTTATCAGAGAGAAATAGACGCGATGAAAGTTCTAAAATAAAATTTAAATTTAAATTAGTAAATCATGATTAGTCACAATATACCTTTGACATTGGCCAGACCATCACCGAAAATTGCAAATGAAACTTTCAAATCACTTTCAGGCTGCGGTTCGCCGCATTCCACGAGATGCAAGTAAAGTGACACGGACTTGTTATCTTTATGACCATTTGGATACAAACGAAGACAAAATTTGATTTTTCCATTAGGGGTTGAAAATACAGTAGAGTCTATGTACGATTTAAGCAAAAATTTAAATGAAAATGTCCTGAAAAGTGATCGACAATTTTCAATAGTCCAAATGTGCACCAGATAGTTGGGATTGGTGGTGGAATTAGTTTGGGAGAAGCCACGAATTGTGTCACAATTGATGTCTTCGATCTAAATGAAAGTGAAAATAGTAATTGGTTTTATAGAATATAACTTACATCAAAACAAATTGTCAATTTGTTGTTTTGAGAATCCAAATAATTGTTTTCCGCGTTCAATAAATCGGCATGTGAAATGAATTTCAGATCAACTCGATTAGAAGCAGAATTGCGCTTTGATAATTCACGATTTTTTAAAAACTTTGATGTTGCGTCTCGTTCCATTCACATCAACCAAAGAGAATGCATAGTTGAACTTGGTCGAGTGTTCTTGTTCTTCTTTGTTCAGATGCAAATTGATGCAAAGATGATCGTTGTATTTGTCTCCAAGTCCATTTGGAATCAAACTAAGTTGAAATTCTAGATTTCCTTTTGAGAACGGCTTAGAATTCAAAACATTTTTCCATGCCAACTTGTCACAATTCAAATATTGAGTGAATTGTTCAATAGTCCAAATGTGTGACATTGCGTTGATTGCGATAGAGGAGCACGATTCGGTATAGCCGCGGATTAGTTCATTTTCAACGTCTTCAATCTATTAACGAAATTGTCAAAAGAAAATTGCCAATCATAATCATTTCACTTACATCCACACAAATAGTCAATTTGTTATCGGGCAAATAGTTGTTTTCCCATTTAGAATGAGTCAAGTCGAAATGACGAATATATTTGAGATAACCAAATCCTTCGATTGATAATTCTCGGTTTGACAGAGCTTTAAAAATAAAATAGATTAAAGATGTTCCAATTAGAAACCAATTAAAAATAATACCTTTTATGAAACTCTTAGCTCCATTTGCACCAACAAGAGAAAATGCAAAGTTGAATTTCAAATCACTTTGTGCATTCGAATGTAAAAAGACGGAAAGATGATCTTTGTTCTTCTCTCCGCATCCATTTGGATGCAAACTCAAATGAAACTCTAGATTGTTGTCATCAATTTTGGTTGAGAATGATTTCGAATGTAATTCATCTTTCCAGCTCATTTTGCCACCATTCAAATATTCATTGAATTGTTCAATTGTCCAACTGTGTGACAGTACGTTGACTTCAGTACTGGAAGACGATTTGGTATAACCTTGGATAAGTTCATTTCCAACGTCCTCTATCTATTAAGAAATTTTTGAAAATATTTAAAAATTTTGTCAATCATCACTTTACTTACTTCAACACTAATAGTCAACTTGTTTTGGGACAAATAGTTATTTTTCATAAGATCGTCATGTGAAATTGTCAGGTCGGCAAGTTTTTCTTTTGAAAATGAATGATTCTTGAAAACTGTCAATTGAAATGTAAAAATCAATTTGTTCCAATTTGAACTGAATACCTTTCACGTAGCGCTTTGTTCCATTTGCATCAACAAGAGACAAAGCATAGTTGAACTTGGCATCAATTTCCATTTGATTCTTCATGTGCAAAAAGACTAAAAGACAATCTTTGTTTTCAACATCATTTTCATTTGGATTCAAACTGAGATAAAATTCAAGTTTGCCATCATGAGTTGAGAATGATTTGGAATCTAAATTGCTTTTCCAGTACATTCTTCCGCCTTTAAAATAATCAGCAATGTCTTCAACAGTCCAATTGTGGGACAATGCGTTGATCTGAGTAGAGGAAGTTGATTCTGTACGACCCTGGATTAGTTGTTCATTTCCATTGTCCTCAATCTATTAAGATCAAATTGTTAATTTGTGATAAACAAATTGTCAATCATCATTTCACTTACATCAACACAAATAGTCAACTTGTTTTCGGACAAATAGTTGTTTTCCCATTTAAAACGAGTCAAATCGAAATGACGAATATATTTGAGGTAACCATTTGATGATACATCAGACTTGATGGTATCTTTAAAATAGACAAATTTGAAATTAATTTGTAAGAAATCACAAATAGAAAGTATTACCTTTGATGTAACGTTTTGTTCCATTTGAATCAATAAGAGACAAGACATAATTGACATCACTTTCTTTCTTGGAGTGCAAATAGATAAAAAGATAATTTGTGTTTTCATCTTCATATTTTCCATTTGGATTCAGAGTCAGATGAAATTCTAGGCTTCCATCGTGGCTTTTGAATGGTCGAGAATTCAACTCATCTTTCCAGGTCATTTTGCCGCCACTCAGATATTCATTAAAGTCTTCAATGGTCCAAATGTGCGATAATACATTAGCTGCCGTGCAAGAAGATGATTCGAAATATTCGCGAATTAGTTCATTTTCAATATCTTCAATCTATTAAGAGATTTTAAAAATAGTCAATAGAATTGTCAATCATCATCACTTACATCGACGCAAATAGCCAATTTGTTTTCGGACAAAAATTTCATTTGTGCATTCAATAGATCGACATGTGAAATAAATTTTAGATCACAAAGCCCATCTTTACGGTTCTTGAAAACTGTTAAAGAAAATTGTTAAATTTGTTCCAATTGGACAAAATGCAAATACCTTTCATGCTGCATCTATCTCCATTTGCATCAACAATCGAGATTCTATAGATGAACTTTACATCACAGTTCACATGCACAAAGATTGAAATATGATCTTTGTTTTCCTCTCCAAATCCATTTGGATTCAAACTAAGACGAAACTCTAGATTTCCATCACAAGCAGAGAATGGTTGAGAATTCAAACACTCTTTCCAGCTCATTTTTCCACCATTCAAATAGTCAGCAAGATCTTCAATAGTCCAAATGTGAGACAATCCACTGATTTTGGTGCAAGTTGACGATTGGGCATAGTCCTGGATAAGTTCATTTTTGATGTCTTCAATCTAATGAATACAAAATCAAGTCAAAATTGTCAAAATCTAAATTGAACAATCATTTCACTTACACCGACAGCAATAGTCAATTTGTTTTGGGACAAATAGTTGTTTTCCGAATTCACCAAATCGTCATGCGAAATATATTCGGCCAAACCCCATCCTTTAGTTGACAAATCTTGATTCTTGAAATCTAAAACAAATCTATCAATTAGCAAACTAATTGGACCTTTACATTAACAATTACCTTGAATGTTGCGTCGAGTTCCATTGGCATCAAACAAAGAAAATACGTAATTGAACTTTGTGTCACAGTTTTCATCATTTTTCGAGTGCAAATAAACCGAAAGATGGCCATTCGATTGTCCATTAGGCAACAAAGAGAGATAGAATGCACTTTCGCCATTATGAGTTGAGAAATCTTGTGAATACAGCACTTCTTTCCAGCTCATTTTGCCTTGATTCAAGTAAACAGCAAAGTCCTCAATAGTCCAAATGTGGCACAATGCGTTGATTGCGGTAGAGGAGGACGATTCGGTGTAGCCGCGGATTAGTTCATTTTCAACGTCTTCAATCTAGTATCAAGAAATTGCCAAAATAATCAAAACTATCGTCAATCATCACTTACATCGGCACAAATAGTCAATTTGTTTTCGGGCAAATAGTGTCTTTCCCAGTATTGTAAATCGACATGTGAAATGTATCTCGGGTAGCCATCGATTGATAAATCACGATTATTGTGCACATGAGCTATAAATGAGAAAACATTAACCTCATTTCCAATTTTTAAAAATGCAAATTTACCTTTCATGAATCGCTTCTTTCCATTTGCATCAACCAGCGAAAATGCATAATTGAACTTTGTGTCACAGTTTTGTTTGTTCAAATTTAGAAAAACCGAAAACACAGAAAAATGTTCTGTGTTCTCGACATTTTCATTTCCATTTGGAAGCAAACTAAGATAAAACTCGAGGCTGCCATCATGCGTTGAGAATGGTTGAGAATTCAAACACTCTTTCCAGCTCATTTTCCCGCAATTCAAATAAGCAGTAAAGTCTTCGATAGTCCAAATGTGTGACAATGCGTTGATGGTGGTGATAGAGGAGGGCAATTCGATATGTTCCTGGATCAACTCGTTTTCAATGTCTTCAATCTGAAAATTTGTTTAAATAATTATCAAAAACTTTCTTCACAATCATTTCATCGCTTACATCGACGCCAATAGTCAACTTTCTGCAGGACAAATAGATATTTTCTGGTTTGATTAGATCTAAATGTGAAATGAATTCCAGGAAGGCCTGTCCTTGAATCTCTTGGTTCTTAAAAGCTGAAATCAATTTGATTTAAAATTTTAACAATTTAATATTAACTTACAAAACCAAATTACCTTTCACGTTTCGTCTTTTTCCATTCGCATCAACCAGTGAGAATGCATAGTTGAACTTTGTGTCGCTTTGCTCTTTGAGATGCAAACTAATCGAAAGATGATTCGAATCATTCGATTCTTCCCACATTCGTCCATTAGAATACAAAGAGAGATAGAATGCTGTAGAATCGTCAATTGAGAATTCCTCTGACTTCAGCTCCTCTTTCCAACTCATTTTGCCACCATTCAAATAGTCAGGAAAGTGCTCAATAGTCCAATCGTGTGACAGCAACTTTGGTTTGCTCATCGATTCACTTTTCTCGAATCCTTGAATCACATTTGTTGAATCTTCAGTAGTACTGTTTTGAATTTTACAGCAAATGGTCAAAGTATCGTTTGGCAGAAGATATTCCGGTTTTTCGTCCAAGTATTTGTGTTCGACAAATTCCTTACATGTGAATTTATTTTGATTTTCTGTAAAATCGTGATTCGCAATTACCAAATGCTGATCCATAAGAGAAAAAGTCAATTTGACATTGCCGTTCACTTGACCAGATTTGAGATGCAATTCGAGTGATGCATGGTCACTTTGGTTGTTGTTGGGTTGGCCAATTCCGCGAGGGTAGAGTCGCATGAAGAATTCGAGTTCACTGTTTTGTGGTTTGAAGACTTGAGACTCGATGTAGTCCTTCCAGTGGAGTCGACCATCGGGACGGTAGTACCAACTGAAGTGAGCAATACTCCATCGATGAATGTACTGATTCGGGTCTGATTGGAGATATTCTGGACTGCAGAAAAAATTCATTTTTTGTGATTGAGCTGTGAACTGTTCAGATCAAGACATCTTTCAAAATGAACAGCAAAAATAGCTTCCACCCAACTCAACAATCTGTACAGTCATCTAAAACGGCACATTTCTGACATATTTTGAATTGTTCGCATAATTTTGAAATAGTTACAATTATGATTTCACTATTAATTTTACATTGCATTTCAACATTAATGAACAAGCCAAAATGAATTCGCGCGATTCGATTCATCGAATCGTGCATAAATAAATAAGCCAAAATGAATGTCACACGAATAGACTGTGATGAATAATATTCAGTACTTTAAATCAAGTCTTTGATAACTTGCATTTTGACTATTTGAAGGTGGAAAATGAAATATTCGAATCATCTTTCTGTCTATAGAATTATTTGGAATATGATTTGTAAAAATTATAAATGACTTTAAAGCAATTGATGGCAGAGTTTATAGTTTGATTAATTTTTGTTCATGAAATAGGAATGTTCCCAAACAAAAGATGTTGATTTGATTTAATGATTTCAGTCGAATTTAAAATGAATAATTATTTTGTCAGTCTTTTATTCGATCTTGGTTCAATCTGATATTTTTCAAGAAAATTTACATAAAATGTCGAAATGTGCTAAAACATTCATAATTTTGAATTGGAATTCCCAAAATGGACTTATTCGATTGAAATGTTCGTTTTCCTTCCCAATGAACGTTAATAAGTTAGTTTTTTGAATTGTGTTGTGTGTTGCACTGTGTTTGGTTTACGATTAAGTCATCCCTTTCCCTCAAGTCTTTTCCTCTGTCCCCGATGATGTTTTTGCGTGTTGTGTTTGTTCTGTATATGATTGTGACCTTCACCTCAAGTGGCACTAAGTTCACCTCAGGCAAGTCCTCACCCTTGGGCCAACAAAAGACGAAGCTAAGCAAGGAAGCATTTATGATCTTAATGAGTGGAATGCGTGGCTTTGACGCCTCTCGAATGCTCAACAATTTGGAGAGTGTCATCCGACGACACAAGATACATGATGCTACTAGCTCTAACCTGGCAATGTTGAACAAGTACTACACCAAGATCGAGGGTGACAAACTGAGCGATTCGTGGTTGGAAAAGTTGGAACGGGTTCGAGCGCATACAAAATTCGATAACGCTGGACGCAAAGTGGTGGACTCACTCAGCAATGCCGCACCAAAGGAACTGGTGGACATGGTGAAGAAGTTTGCCAGTGACCAGCAGAAGAGACATGAGGACAGAGTCAAACGACGAGAAGAAGAGTCACTGGCGCAAAAGACACAGCAGGAAGACGATGCAGGTGGATCAGTACTGGTCACTCATGTACTACCGATCGTGCTCGGACTGATACTGCTCTATGTGATCATCATTGCCACTTACATGACACTGAGAAGACGAGTTGGGGGTGGCACTCACAACAGTCGAACTACGATCAAGACTAAACAAAGAATTAAGAAAATGCACAAACAGAAACGATCCGGACGACACAAGTAACAAGTGATGATGACTAAGTTGGCAATATCAAATTAAATCGACAATAAATTGCTCACTAAATAAACTATTCGTTTGTTTAATCATTTGAGCAACAGAGATTTTCTTTGACACTGAGTCTTCAGAATCTTGAACTTGTAACTTTGCCTCTCTAATTTTGCGCTAATCGGAACAATTCAGTATTTTTTAGAATGTAGAATTTGATTAAATTTTGAGCCTGATTGTTAAAGAAGAAAATCTTCAGATTAGTTTTAATACAATTAAAGTTGTGAAGTCTTTCAATAAATAAAGTCAACTCGAATCAGAATTGTTTTTCAAACTATTTGAATGTTCATTTATGTCTGCAAAATTTCAAATTTGTCTTTGCAAATAGTTTTATTTACCATTTTGGCATTTGTGCACAGAATAATATAATCATAAATGTATGTCACAGTTTGTGTTGGTATATTGGTGTCGAGTGTTGTGTAATACAAAATGTAGTTAATGAATGAATGCGTTACATCAAAACAGTGCTTCCTACTATACTATACCCTTGCCCTCTGGTACAGGCCAATCAACACGGAAAACATCTAATCTGTTCAACAGAAAATCCATCAATGGACCACTCAGCCGTTCGGTGCCGTTTCTGTTCAAAAACTTTTCATTTGAACCCAAAAATCTAAATAATTCCACCGAATAAATCGCCCGTGCATTTGCATCACCTTGTAGATATTTCATAAAGTCCGCTTTGGCCTTTGCCATCTGACCGAACAGATCGTTGTACTGACGAGCGTGTGCGTGCACCATTGAACGAAAGTGTGAAAACAGAGTAAGAGCAAAGGTGACACGAATTTGGAATACGAGTTCGGGTGGGAGTAGAATGAACATGGTGGTGAAGGGAATGTGCGGGAATTTGGACCGGAGACGGAGTTGTTTGACCGCAAGGCTTGCCTTGATGAAACAGTTCAGCAGGGTCTGCACCATTTGGCTGAAGGTGGTGGGAAAGTTCGGGCCTAGGTACTTGGAGTACTCGGGTGGAGGAGTTTCGGGGAGTACAGCTGGGTTTGCGGGAAGGGAAATAGAAACAGAATTGTTGAACATTCTAGAATCCTAAAACATACCATCGAGCACATCCTCAAATGGCCAACCATGACGATCATAAAAAGAGTTTCCCCTGAAAGTATCCCAAAGGCGTCTCAAATCATCCTGACGTACCACATACTCGCCAACATTGCCATCACAGACATATCTCGTGGGAAACCAACCGAAAGCAGACAAAATAACCGGAATTAAACTGTTATCACTACCACCACCAATGCCGCGACTAGTAAAGTCCATCCGAAAGTACTGGAACACCATTTGAAGGTAGAGGTGATGATGTTGGTCGATCAGTTCCGCCTGAATACGGGAATCGATCCAGGCGTGATTGCGAATATGATTACGATTGTGATTGGTCACATCGGAAAATAGCTGTGATAGATCCCATTGAGTCATTGTGATGGTGTGAGGTGATTGAGTTCACGGATTATCAATGACAAATTCAAGATAAAATGTTTAGACAATACAAGGCAAAGTCACTTTGCCAAAGTTGTGTATCGATGTAAAGTTGACACTATTATTAAATTGTTAATAACAAGTGTGCTAAATGCGTAGAAATAGATTGTGGTAGAGTAATGTGAGGTAGTGGCATTGACTAACATACATAGTGGCACATGGCTTTTTGTTTTGATTTGATTGTTGTGACTGGCAGTTCTAGTTTTCAAACTCAAAGTCAAGACTTATTTGAAATAAGTTATTTTTCTGTTCTTAAGCTTGTTCATTGTACTTTTTGGTCTCCCTTTCACACGCCAACATGTTGACTACTCCTTCTGGTGTTGATCTACTACGAGATCCTGAGCGTAACAAGGTAGTAATCGTTTTTATTGTTATTTACATTTATTTACATTATGTAATCGTGTTTTTTCTATTTAGGGACTCGGATTTACTCGAGATGAACGCGAACTACACGGCCTGAACGGTCTCCTCCCGGCTGCGATCCAAACGCTCGAAATTCAGGTTCACTCTGTGATGCAGTGTTTGGAACTATTCACAGACCCACTGTCCAAGTACATCTATTTGCGTGATCTTCAAGACCGAAATGAGCGGCTGTTTTATTTGGTTCTACAGAAGCACATTACCGAGTTGATGCCATTGGTGTATACGCCCACTGTTGGACTCGCATGTCAACGGTACAGTTTGATTTACAAGGCTGAACGACCGAGAGGTCTATTTCTTACCGCTGATGACACTGGACGGATTGGACATTTGTTGGGTGCGTATGGAGATGGACGGGAGGTGAAGGCGATTGTGGTGACGGACGGGGAGAGGATTCTAGGGTTGGGCGATTTGGGTGCTAATGGTAAGTGGTGATACGTGTTGGATTTGCTAATCTACTCTTTCTCCTACCTAGGAATGGGCGTCCCGGTGGGCAAGATCGCCCTCTACACGGCAATCGGTGGCATTCCCCCACAGCACACTCTGCCGATAACCCTCGACGTCGGTACCAACAATCCAGCCCTACTCGAAGATCCTGACTACATTGGACTACGTCGTAAGCGTCTTCGACCACCACAGTACGACGCCCTACTCGATGAATTCATGAAGGCAGTGGTCACCCGCTGGGGTCCGCGCTGTTTGATTCAATTCGAAGACTTTGGTAATGCCAACGCTCATCGACTACTGAAGAAGTACAAGATGAACTATTGCACCTTCAACGATGACATTCAGGGTACGGCTGCGGTGGCGATTGCGGGCGTAATGGCTGCATTTCAGTTGGGCCCGAGTGACAAACAGAAGATCCATCAGAATCGTTTTCTCTTTTTCGGTGCTGGTGAAGCTGCTCTGGGCATTGCCGACTTGTTGGTACTGGCCATTCAGAAGGAGACCGACTCCTACTTGCCACCTGAGGCTCTGACCTGTATCGCTATGTTTGACTCACAGGGACTGATTACGCCCGATCGAGTTGGTGCTCGAAAGGATCCACACAAGGAACGATACAGTCGAGCTGATTTGACGCCCACTAAAGATCTACTTGAGGCGATCGCTCAATTCCGTCCGACTGTGTTGATTGGTGCCGCGGCTCAACCTGCCGTCTTCAGTTTTCGGCTTTAAATTTGATTTGATTGTAACACAAAGAATTCTTTCAATAAATAATCACCAGAAAGCAATATTCTATATTTTAATTGTAAATATTAAGAATTACAAGAACAAATATGACATTAAGTCAAATAGGAATAGAGTGATCTGTTCTCACTCGATTCGACGCACCAGAAGTTGGTCATCCACCCGAACGTAATCTTCAGGATTGCGAGTGTCCACAATGTTGAGTCGTGTTTGTTCTTTCTTGAGTTGGGGCAATTTGAAATGCTGTGTGCGAACATGTACAACGACATTGCCCTTTGTCACAGCAGAATAACGACAGTCGGGCCAAGTGCAGCAGAATGGCTTGATGCCAAGATGAATACGTTCGTGTCGAAACAAATCTATAGGTAGGCGAAACGATTTGCCACAACCTGGTGACTTGCACAGATGCTTGTTTGATCCATCAGTAGTGATAGTTTTCTGTCGTTTGTTGTTGACAGATCGAGACGTACTTGAGGACTTGCGTTTACGGCCAGTTGAAGTGGACGGAACATCTCGAGTACTCGACTCCGCAATCGCATCTTGTGCCTGTTTCCACTGATCTAGTTGGACTGTCTCCACTGGTGGATCATCCAAAAGAGTGAACACTCGATCACCACCAAATCGACTTCGTAGTTCGGTCACCTTTGATCGTAAAACACCAAATTGTTGATCTACTTGAGCGATCAGTTGACGCTTGAGTTGTTCGCAATCTACTTCGAGACGTTGCTCGAATCGATCCAGGAACGAGTGCACGAGGGTGAGACGAGGCATGGTGAAACACGAGAGGAGAGAAAAGGAGAAATAGAAATCAACAGAAGCAGACAGTACAGTCCTGCAAAAATACTAACTACAAGTGCAACTAATTCCACCCAACCAAGTGAAAATAGTTTTATTTTTCAGTTGTGTTGTGACTGGTCGAGCAATTCTAGTATGCATATGTTTCTACTTGTCAATTCACTTGTATCCCTTTCTCGTGTTTCACCATGCCTCGTCTCACCCTCGTGCACTCGTTCCTGGATCGATTCGAGGAACGTCTCGAAGCGGACTGTGAACAACTGAAGCATAAACTGCTCGCTCAAGTAGATCAACAATTTGGTGTTTTACGTTCAAAGGTGACCGAACTACGAAGTCGATTTGGTGGTGATCGAGTGTTCACTGCTCGTACTGTCACTCTTTTGGATGATCCACCAGTGGAGACAGTCCAACTTGATCAGTTGAAACAGGAACAACGTGCCTGCATGGAGTCGAGTGACTATGCTCGAGTTGTTCAGTCCACTTCAACTGGGCTGAAACGCAAATCATCAAGCGCATCTCGAGCTGTCAACAACAAACGACACAAAACTGTCACTAATGGTGGATCGAGCAAGCATCAGTGCAAGTCACCAGGATGTGGAAAATCATTCCGCGACGATTTCACTTTGTCCAACCATGAACGCATCCATTTGGGCATCAAGCCATTCTCCTGTACTTGGCCCGATTGTCGTTATTCTTCTCCTGCAAAGGAGAATGTCGTTCGACATGTTCGTACCAAACATTTCAAGTTACCCAAGCTCCAGAAAGACCAG
This sequence comes from Rhizoglyphus robini, assembly GCA_023373905.1. Lineage (NCBI taxonomy): Eukaryota > Metazoa > Arthropoda > Arachnida > Sarcoptiformes > Acaridae > Rhizoglyphus > Rhizoglyphus robini. The sequence continues at coordinate 17,942 of JAKIJQ010000340.1, forward strand.
ACACGACTCAACATTGTGGACAATCGCAATCCTGAAGATTACGTTCAGGTGGATAATCAACTTCTGGAACGTCGACTCGAGTGAGAACTGTTCGCTTTATTCATTGCCATTTGGCTTACATGTCATTCATGTTCTTGTAATACTTTTAATATTTACAATAAAAATGTACAATTTCGGTTTATGTCAAGTGTTTATTGAAATATTTCAATCAATTTAATGGTACTCAATAAAAGATTTCGTTCAGTACTTGTGCTCGAATGTGTTTGCCAAATCGCATTACAACTCGTGTCTACTTTTGAACAGTTGTTTCCAGTGGCAAACACTTTGCCCTGGCAATCTCAAATCTGCTTATCCTACTAGTCAAGCTACTGCAAGTAGGTAAATACCTACTAATAATGGGTCATATAAGTATACATATAAGTATGTCTGTGGGCAACTGAATCAAAATGTACTTGTAGTATTCTTTTAGTAGAAATTTACCTTAAACATAATGGTGTTAAATGGTTTATGTGGAATTAGAAAATTAATTTGTATGGAAATGTATATTTTGCATTCATAGTTGAAAGAATGCACTCTGCCACTAGCAATTAGTAACATAAACAAATGAAATCGCAACTTGCGAAACACTTTGGAACAAAATCAATTATTTATAGTGCAAAACAAAAAAGCAATGTACAAATTAAGAATGATTGCTAAGAATATCGATTACATATTTCTTATTGTTGATGGTTGCATATGTGGACAGATCACAGAAATCTGCAGGATCTAGCACAAGTAAACTTTTGGATTCAGAAGAATATGTAGAAACATATGAAAATACCAAATTGGTGAGCTTGCGCCCAGAATCGGAATAAAGAGGCACTTTGGAACAATTTTTCAGTTCACAGCCCATAAAGAAAATCTTTGAGCTTTCACATTCTTGTATGATTTGTTTGATGAGGAAATATCTAGAGCTGCTTGCACACTTTGTCTTGATTCTCAAACAGTGGTTTATGGTTCTTTTTGCGTTTGTCAGATTGTGCGACTCAGTGCAGATGACTTTGCCTTTCCAAATAACTCGTTGAAGTGACCGGAAGGATTGCTTAGGTTGAATGCGATTTCCAAGCGCGTTTATTTCCTCGACTGTAAGAGTGTGCTCTGCTGAAAACGATTGAGATGGAATAGTCACCTCAGAAGAATCTTCTCGTTCAGTAGTGGATACTATGGTGGGTAGTAGTTTGCGCAGATAATATTTGAGTCGATCGTAGAACGGTTTTGAGCAGGTTACAATCAATTGTCGGCATACTGAGATGATGGAATAGCCTAACACTGACTTGTTGATCACCTGCTGAGGTACCAGTGCACCAGTCATGGCTTTGCGTTTCACTTCCCCAATTGTAGATTCGGTGAAATAAGCGGCTTGAACATTCAACGGGCCGTAGTATTCAACCATGTCACATAAATGTGCAAGATAGTGGATATTAAGCCTCCACATGAATGGTTCATTTCCAACCGTAGTGCCATCCGGGTTTGTGTGGCCATAAATCTGGTCGAATAGTTTAAAGAAACGGTCCACCTCTTGCTTGATAAGTCGCATGTCAGTTCGTTTTTGTATTTCGCGGGCAGAAAGTTGCGACAAAATAAAAGCCAACTGCCTGAAGTTGTCAAAGCTGTCCTGTTTTATCAAGCCTTCAAAACAAGGCCAGCCGTAAAATAGAATATTCTCGTATTCGAGGCTTCTCAGCTTACTCAGGCCCGAACTCAATTTTGGCATTGGACGAAGTACTCTTTCGGGGAACTTTATGAGGGCAAATCTTGAGTCGATCTCGTCGATTACAGTCGCTCGATTCTTAACCCCAATTAGATGATTTCGCCTATACTTTTTCTTGTCTTTATCGGCGAGAACTCGAAACCATTCTTTTCCACTAATGTCCAATGCCAGCCATCGCATCAGAATAGCTTTGACGTTGCCTATTGCATAAATTAAGTTCAAAATTGATTCATAGCTGTACATTTTACATACCCAAATACATAGAATGCATAGGTTCAGGGGGAAGAATCTTAGTCAAGTCCACATAAGAAAGTCGCATCAATTGACATTTGCCTTTAATTCCGCGAATGTTTGCGCCTTCTTTATTAGACACTTGTTGGGCAGTTTGACGCCACTCAGCGTTGCTTCGTCTTTTTAGATCAAATATACTTTTAGTGTAGAATTCTGGTGCACCAAATTTAGTTTGCTGAAATTCTGTATCGCACAAATGGCAACCTTCAATTTAAATGATATGTTAGTAAAACTAGTAATAAATGGCATTATATCCTTATCAAAACTTACCAAAGCATCCAGAATGAGAGTGGCAATTCAATAGTACGGCTCGAGCAGGCCCGTCTGCTATAAACAAATGTAATTTTACATAGAAACGATATTCTGTACCGTTTACATTGATTGTAATAGGATGCTGTGCTAAACCAATGAGCTCGTCGATGAGTGGCTTAAGCATTAAATCGTTTTTAGGTTTTTGAGTACCACAATGCAATGCTATCAACATTGGATTGTTGATGCGATCTTGAAAAGGTAATTCGTTCAGATATGCACAGAGTGGCCACAATGATTTAGTTCCTTTCCCTGTAAAATCTGCACCATCCCACGTAAGTGTAATAGTGAGAGTGTCAGTGAAGTCGTCATTTTCGGAACAAGCCACCAGTTGTTTATACAGATCACAATCTGGCAAATCGTGATACACGCCAACATTCCCAAGATTCTTCTTTGGCAAGCGTAGCTTGTCGAACCACATCCGCACTAAGTGCTGTAACCAATCAGTGAGCCGAATAAAACAAAAATATGATCCGTCAAGCAGTATATGAGAGGAAGGATCTTTGATTACACAACCAGGATGATTGTCACTGCAAGGCTGTGTTGGCTTATTGAGATCAATGACGGGACCAACAAGTGCTGTTAAGCCTTTGAGACAATCTTCGCCACATTCGGTATAAAAATATTTGTAAACCACAGGGTCAAATCCATTCGGCACATTTGATTTCATAGTTTTATAAGTGGTGGACTTGATCACTTTTCGAGGAGAAGACACAGCATTTAAATTACAAGCAAATTGGTGGGCTTCTTCATCACTTTGATAAAAATGCGCTTGGTGCATAAAAACAATCAAAATGGCTTCTAGCTCAGATAAATAGTCCGATCTCAAGAGTGGGTTAAAAAAATTAATGTCGTCATCTTCAGAGTCATCGTCGTCCTCGTCGTCGTCAACTTCCATTGCCAATGTCTCGTCGTCGGTCTGCTCATGACTTCCAGCAGGTTTTGAGACGAATTGATCAAAATCGGTGTCTTCATTCTGGTCAGATTCGCTGTTGTCTTCATCACTGCTAGAATGCGAGCCATTTTGGGGAGAAATAAGCAGTTGACTAAATTCTCTAAAATTTTGAGCTCTTCGCTGTTGTATTTCGTGCATACTACGTCGGAATTCAGAAATAGGATCACCATCGTCACTTGGGATGTGTTGAGAGTTCATAGTCTTAATTGCTTGTACAAATGAAAGCCAAATTATTTGACTCAAAAATAAGATGATATAACAATAACACGTGCCTGAAAGCAACTTGCCAGCAATTTAACGGCGAAATCTTCTCGACAACTATCGCAGTGTCGGGCATGTTTGCGCCACTGCAGTAGTAGCAGCACACCACAGAGCCACCACAACCTTCATCTGCTTGCACCGTTCCTCCATCATCCGACTCGACTCGGTGTGTGTCTCCGCGCGCCTTTTCAGTGAGCTCACAATGAGGAGAGCACATTGCTTCTGTGCGCGTGCAACCAAGTTCTATCTCAAACTATCTTGCCGTTTTGTTTAATTTGCTTATCTACTATCTGTTGTTTATACTATTATTTTTATATAATATCTTTATTTAAAGTCAGTATGTCAAAATCAAATGATAAAATGAAGGAGACTATTGCTCAGTTTGAAGATTTCTTAAGAGATTATTTTGACAACGATGAAGCACTGAAATGTGTACAAGACTCGAGTGATTCTTCACCTACTTTGGCTGAGTACTTTTTTAAAGGTAACTTTCACAGCATCGAATAATAGTTTTTATAATATTTTTTAAAGTTCTAGTTAAGAGTACGAATATGCCGAGATGCTGCTCTCTCGAAGGACTGTCTAATTTAAAGTTTGATAGAAATTTCAAAACTATTTACAAGAAAAAGTTTAGGAACGTTGACGAAGAAGATCTTAAATTATCTTTGGATGTTTTCATCGATGAAATGAACAAGGATGTTGGAGGAGGACTATCGCCTCTACTAGACTTAGAACAGCCCGCCGTGGTTCGAACTGATGAGTCCTGTTTGGAAAATTTGTCTAGTGGCGGCGATGTTAATCAAGTCCCATTGGTGCAGCCACTGAACGAAACTGTTTCTTTACCCGAGGACACCTATGTGACCACTGAAAAATTCGATAAGCTCGCCGACTCATTCAAAAATATGCAACGAACATTTGGCCGACTGACTATGCCGTTACCTGATGAAGCAGCCGAGGCGGAACAGTTACTGACCCGTGCAAAAAAGACTGGAACATGGTTGCCTCAAATTGACATTGCTAGTCTGAGCATCGATGATAGATCGAACTTTCCCAAGCCACTGAAGGTGACCAAAAGAACTTTTATCAATGGCAAAGTCGTTACCAAACGCAAATGTGATACAGCAAATTTAATGTGGATAGTTTATGATGCGGAACTGCTCGAAGCTGGTCAAGGTGACAAGGAAGAGTTACGAAAAATTCTTATTTTGGTCTTTGGTGTGGAAATATTCGTCGAACACCCATACTTGACTAAACTTGATAAGAATCATCCGGTCTACCGCGCTGTTGTGCAATTATGCTGTAAGTAAATCCTATTGAAAATACCAACGAACGATAACTGACGATTTATTAATTAGATTTAGTTGCCCGCTCGAAATCTATTCACCAAGCCAATGTGGCCACCAATGCTATTCGATCTCGTCACCCTGAAATGCCTGCCGATGCCTTGTCGACTATAAAGAATGCCAAAATCGATGCCTTCCTTCCTAATCTTCAGAAATTAACCTGGGGACGATGTACAAGAATTTGGCAAAATGAACGCCGGGCAGTCATCGTTAGAGAACAAAAAAGTCAAAAGAAGGAGAAAGAGGAGAAAGAAGCAAAGAAAAAGCAAAAAAGAAAGGCAAAATTGGCCCGAACTCAAGAAAAGTTGGACAAAGCTATTGCCCGCATAGCCGAACTCGAGAAAAAATAATATAGAAATTCTACTTCTCAACATTTGTGTAGATTTATTAACAAGAGCTTATTTGATATATCTTTATCTTTAATATAGTAATTTCTATTTTGTAATAAAACGATTTGTATACTATTTATAGCTATTATTATTGGTCGTAAGGGGTGGGTGGGAACTGGAACCAGGATGCTACTAAATAACTATTCAAATGCTACTTTAGAAGATACTGTTAGTAGGTTATGATCTACTAAAAGTACATACTGAGGTAACTACTAATGAACCGTACCTAGCAGCTACTAAAGTAGCTGCTTCTAGCATGCTAGTAGTAGATTTCGGCTTGCCAGGGTGGTGTTGTTCGAGTTGTTAATGGAATATTATATATGGAAAATTAAAACAATGCTTAATACGGTAGTACTCAATTTCCTCCAAGTATTTTCATCTTTTACTTACAAATTAATTGTTTCAAATTTTTTGGGTATATAATAAAAAATAATTAATTCCGCTATAGATAGATTACGGTGCTTGGGTGAAATTCCACTGAGCACCAGTGTCATCTCGAGTCCACAGTTTGAATCCTACATAGCAATTGGCACATTTACGTCGATAACGTTCATGATGATGACTGCTCAATAATCGGGACAATGTTTGATTCCACGTAATGAAATTGGTCTGGTAAAAGTGAATGCACATTCTGAATTGAGACAGATGGCGAGCCGCATCAATGTGGTACGCCTCATTGGGGCGATCAATTTTGTTTTGGCCAATTGATAGGATCACTTTGTGAACTGCTGGAAAGACAGTGGACAGGGCACGCATGAGCACATCCAACTCTGGCAATGGTCGAGCATGAAAAAGTAAATGTTTGATTTGAGGCAGAATTGAGCGTGAACAGTGGGCCTCAATGCGATAGTATGGTCGATTGCGGTAATTGAACTGAAATTGCACCAATTTGAGTCTTTTCAACTGTTTGAGTGGTACAAGCTGAGCAAGTATGGTCTCCAATGGATAGTGCTTGCCAGGGTTGAGTAATTCAAGTGATTCAAGATGGCCAAACTGAACACTATCTCTAATTGGGTAAAGATAGTCAATTTTGTCGGTTAAATTCAGATGGGTAAATGGATAATGATGAGTACGATCGACAAGAAAAGGAGTAGATTCAACGAGGGTTTGAATGAAGTTTGGCTTAATTTTAAGGTAAAACAAGCCCAATCGTGTACATCGGGAACCAAGATAATTCAATACATGTTCGGGAAAGTGAGCACTTGGGAAGCAGAATTGCAATCGCTCAAGTCGAGACAAAATGTGACGATCAAGAATGGCTGGTAAAAGCTGTTTGATGGTCTCAATTCTTTCGTTAATGTTGTACTGATTATCAAATAAATTGTCCACACACAGGTCAAGATGTTTGAGTGATGTGAACTGATTGATGGCCGAACAGAGAGAAATGCGGGCTGCACTGTTCTGTGCAACTGTACCGTCGAGTGTGATTGAGGCGTGATGAAATCGGCCAATCAGTGACAGTCCACTCAGAGTGGAGGACCATTTGCGAAACAGATGTAAAAGCACTCACTGAAATTGCGTGCATTCAGCCTCAGATCATCGTCATAGGTGCCAATCTCGCTCAATCGCAGTTCAGCAATGTCCTCCAGTCCAAATACAAACAAGTCAGAAGTGTATATCTCGATGTCTGCGAAAGACCAAAATATTTTCAATGTTTTTCTTCTGCCCATGCAATGAGCAGATTCAATCAGTGACTTGAAGGTGTGGCAAACTGCTCGCAAATGGAATTGCTCTAGTAGGGTCAAATGTGAATTGAACACAATCAACAAACAATCCGAAGGCAAATTGGTGAGCTTCATGATGATTGTGGCAAAGATGATAGCTCAAAACAAAATATAAATGCGATTTGTGGAATAATTAGCAAAAGAATGGAATTTTTGTTCGTTTATTTAACACCCCTCTAAGGGAAACGGAAAAGAGTTTCAAGATCTGTGATTAGAAATGCTTTATGTGGGGGAAAGCTAAGAAGTAGTAGTAATGGTCAAAGGTTATGTCACATTACATAAATCATCATTTACACGAACTACTAATAGTAGTCTACTACAATATAAAAGTTTAATCATATCAGCGGTTGACCCTTGACCATTCAGGTGTTACCCAATATGATTTTCAACTTTGACATTTAAAAATCTTATCAACAAAAAAATTAGGAACGCTTCACGATTTTGCGTGTCATCCTTGCGCAGGGGCCATGCTAATCTTCTCTGTATCGTTCCAATTTTAGTATATGTCTCGCCGACGCGAGACAGACAGTAGAACGTGCTGCACTGCTTTTATAGGGACAAAACACGAAGGTTGCTAGTCGTACAGGTGATATGACATTGGTCAAGGGCTGATTGGGCCTGGAAACTGGTTGGAATAGGAAATATGTGTTTTGGTATACGAGACAACATGAAGAACATTATGTAATACTTTGATAAGCTAAAGAATGAGGTGAAACTGGTCGAGTAAAGTAGATTCAAATTTTTATTTGGGTAAATCTACGATCGTAATCGTTTGATTTAAAGAAAATCTTTACTCGATTCTACCAATGACGAAATGGTAATTTTTGATTGGAGATAAATATCAATACAGTAAATAAAACTATTCTTTTATTGTTTGTCTTTTTATTAAAAATTTTTATTCTAAGATAATTGATTTTTTTAATTGATACAATCACGTTTTAAATCAGCAAATCTCATTGTTCAAATTGTCTTTCAAATTAGTGTACGAACTAGCATTTCTTTTAATCCTTTTGCCCTCGTGTTCAACTCTAGCACCACTCAACACTTCCATACTTTTACTGTACTTTCGTCTGTTCTCGAGAATTGCATTCAAATTTGGGTAAAGCAAATTGTGATTTGTCACTGTTGGCGGAGTCTTCATTGAGACATACTCGTTCTGGTTGTTGTTGTCTTCCTGTAGTGAGAGATACGAAGGAGCTTTGGAGGTTGCTGGACTAATTTTGATCTTCAATTGCAAATCTTTAATCGGGTTCAATTCATAGTCAGATATGTAGTCGTAGTCGTTTTCTACTAGAGTTTTAGTTGGTGCATGTTGGTCTTTTTTGATTGTACAAATTTGATAATTCAGGTATGCGATGAAAATGAAGAAAAAGGCAATCAAACCAATGATTATAGCTGAAAATTAACAAACAAATCGATTATTAAATCTGTACAAATCCACAACACAAATAAAACCAATTACCTAAAATCATTGGATCACTCATAAAAGTGTTTAAATTCTTTTCAGTTTTCTTTAATATTTGAATCGGTTCGGGTGATTTTCCAACTATTTTCATGCAGATTTGATCTATTTCAGATTTTGAGTAGTTCTTTTTATTTGAGTTAGCGCATTCTTGTAGATTGTGGATTTCTGATTTTTCGGTAATCTTTTCGTAAATTCGAACGTAGTCAATCAGAAAAGCGGGACAGTCCTATCCAAGGTCGGGAAAGTTATTGATATTGATTTGATCACTTTCGGCTACTCGAATCCAAAAACGAAGTTGTAGTCGTGGTTTGAGATTTTCTGTAAATTACAAAACAAATTTGATTTTAAAATAATGAAACACAACGGTAAATTCAACAAACCATTCAGCCGAATAGGATCTCCATAATTGTCATCAAAGAAGAACCGAACCTCCGTTTCGCTCCACTCAAATCCATACAAATGAAACCAAGTTCTTCCAGTATTATATTCAACAGGAAATTGAGCTCTATAATCACTAGAATTAATACTGTTGGCAAAGTAGACACTTCGATAGAATTCGTCCGAATGTGTACAAGTGAGCACAATTTGACCAGACTCGTGCCAGTTATCCTCATTCGGATCAAAAGTATAAATACACGGTCTTAGGCTTGCTTTTGGCTGAATGAGTCTCATCTCATAACGACCATGACTGAAGTACTGTTGTGAGGTCAACTTTGCGCCAGTGAAATTGTTTCCATTGTACTTCTCGTAGGCAGTTTTGAGAATTAGCAGACCATTTTGGATTTGGACATTTTGGGAGCGATCACAACTGATAATCCCTTGAAAATAACCCAAATCAAGTTAAAATATTAATTTGATTTTCAATTTACCATCACATTTTCTTGAATACTCTTGACCGACAATCCATTCTTTTTCATTCAATTCACCACTTTCGAATTCATCATTCCAAATCAGCTTGAATAATTCTTTTCGGTCATTTTGTTTCACACACGAAGACAAAGACAAATTGCCACTCGGCAACAATGAACAGCAAGTGAAAATAACTTTCAAAACCAAAATTGAAAAACAATAACATTTTATCATTTTGTTGAAACAAACGAATTAGGCAAACTATTCTGACGAATTCTAGATGCCAAATAAAATGAAAAATAATAATTCTAAATCTAAATTAACATTTTGATTATATAAAAGTGTTATCAAAAATCTACAAAGGAAATATTGTTACAATTTGTTTCAACTTGTGCAACTTGTTAGTTTCCCTCAAACACTAATTTGTCAGTTGTGCAACTTTGTTGATAACTTTGTTCAATTGTCACAAATTACTTGGATTTGGTAGCTCAATAAAAACACAGTCTCAAAGTTGAATTTATTTCTCACTTCTGACATTACATTTTATTCTACGCTCACGCATTCAGTTTTTTGTTTGATAATAAAACAATTATATAAATTGAAAGATAAGAATTTTGTCGGGAAATAATGTTTTAGTATTTCTTATTTATGATTCTTTAAGATTTGGTATCTTTAAAATCTGTGTTTAAGTTCAAATCCTGTTTATAATGACGTCAATGTCAATTTGGTTTAGTTTGACAAATGTCGGAGTTTGTTTGATTTGTCGCCATTTTCAAGTTTTGAGGTTGTAGATGGACTTGAGTATTAAGTCTTAATTTAAGATGACCAATGTTGTATATATGCGAATCAATAAATATTTATAATGTAACTTAATTAAATCGTGTCCCAAATGTGATTACAATTTTGAGGACAAAAATACATTGATAAAGCAAAGATTGTCCTTTTTGAGTAGATACAAAAATATGTTTGAACAAAAAATGTTGAATTGATTTGACGTTGAATTGTCATTCTCATCATTGGGTTTGTTTAATTTATACAACATTGTTAACCGTAACACAATTTGTTTCGACTTTGAATTTGAAAAATTTGGATATTGAAGAATTATTCAACAATTAATTAGTTTCCTCGTTTTAGACAATAGACATAGACACAACAACATATTTTTCGCTTTTTGAAAAAGTACAAATTGTCCACACAAACTACAATACAAATAAAAATTTAAATTTACTTGACACGACCAATTTCGACCCCACTTTAACATTATCCAAGTATTTCCTAACTCTTTTCACATTGTCTCATATACCAAAATGCATATTTCCTGTTCCAACCAGTTTCCAGGCCTAATGAGACCTTGACCATTGTGATATCACCTGTATGATTAGCAGTCCGAGTGTTTTGTCCCTATAAAAGCAGTACAGCACGCGCTACTGCTTGTCTCGCGTCGGCGAGACATATACTAAAATTGGAACGATACAGAGAAGATTAGCATGGCCCCTGCGCAAGGATGACACGCAAAATCGTGAAGCGTTCCTAATTTTTTTGTTGATAAGATTTGGTTTCTTTTTATTAGATTTGCCAATAAATACAAAATTCTAATTGGATTTAGACATATAAATAAATGAGTAACCAGGATACTGAGTGCGACAATGCTCAAATAATCAACTTCTAAAGTGCCTAAACTGTGATTATCGTTTTCGTGTGTCAAATTGTTGAACACCAAAATGTTTCCTGTACGTATATATTTCGATATATTTTTTTACATAAACATTTGGACTTTGACCATTGTACATTTTGTGAGGTAAGAATACTTTTCCAATGATGCCAACTGAATCAGTTGACTATGATGCAGTTAAAAAGATACAAAGATAAAATGTTTGCTACTAACAAAAGTAAGTGAACTCGATTTAATTAAACCAATGACATCATCGTAATAATGCTCAATCAATTTTGATTTGCATATGATTATTTAAAACACACGATGGTTGACATTAAACAGGATTTTTGTGTTCTGTGTTTAAACTTTGGTGATAAGATAGATTGATAGATTGCTTTGTTCTATTCAAATCTTATCTTGAACTCCTCAGATCATATTAAGATACTGTATCTACATGATAAAGCCTCCTTTGTTATGATATATTTTGTCAATGTACCATTTGTCAAGTGGTCACCCCAAGTTTGTTTAATTCTCCATAAGGGGCACAATCTTTAAGTGATACATGAGAGAGACATTGGCTAATTGGCACATAAATCTTGATGATGATTAACATTTGGGTTGCACACATTGCAATGTGTGTTTAAATCTTTTTATATAAAGACTTGTAAATTTCATTTGAATTGAAAATATTTAAAGTTTAAAGTCCATTCTTTCAACAGCAAACATGAAGTTTGTTGCATTTGCCTGTGCTGCATTCTGCTTTGCACTGATCATCGGTGTGGCAACAGCAGCACCAGAATTCTACGAAGCCAAAACCAGTCATGATCAAGTGCTCTTTCAGGTAGTGATTGGTGAAAACAAAGTCCGAGTGCCCAATTACTATCGAGTGGGCAACCCGGCGCTGACCTTCTCCCTGAACGGTGTCAAAATTGAACACGTTCGACAGATCAATTCAATCTATTGGGAGTTGCAATTGAACGACAATTCCACTGCTCAATTTCGTTATGATCAATTCATGACACTCAAGAATTTCACTCAGTACTGGCTTGAGTGGATTGGTGGCCATCAAAATGTGCATCGTGAGGTGTGCTATCACTATGGCGAGAATGGTGCGAGTTGGTGAGTTCTTTTGGGTTGGAGTTTTGGTGCAATTTGTAACTTCATTTTTGAATTTCCCCTAGGTTCAATACTTATCAAAGCATTGACCAAAGTTGGCCAATGAACACAGCCAAATCAACCCCACAAAGTCCCTTCAACAGTTTGCTCGAATATGACGATGAAAGTCCAGCTTCAGAGTACTTTCTAATTCTGGAGCAATTGTTCGTGAACACAGATGGATTTGCCGTCTTCCCGGTGGAGGATCAGCCTCTATTCATTCGTCGTGACGCTAATCACGGTGACCCCAAGCTCTGTTTCTCCGTGAACAATACCTACCCGTATGACACTACCCGTGAGGCACCCTCCTACCGAGCCATCAAGCTCTACATGTACTCCTCGAACAACATTCGCAATGTGACGGACAATGTTGTGCAGCACACTCAACAGATTCCAAAACCACAGTCAATTCCAGATGAACGTAAATTCCGCTATCCCACTTCGTTTGTGCCTTCATACGAGCCCAAACAGACTGAAGTGTTGGCATTTGCCAATAAGTTGGTCAAACACGGCTTCGAGCACAATGAAGTTATTCTGGGCGGTCAGTGGGACAAAGTTGAGGGCTCGTTGACTTTTGACGAGACACGTTTCCCTAAAGTGGACAATATGATTGCCAAAATGAACTCTCAAGGCTTTCGACCCTCACTCGAACTGTATCCAAAGTACATTTCATCGCGCAAGCCAACTTTTGAGAACTTTCTCACCAACAACAAAAATGGCAAACGAACGGACATTTTGGACTTTTCCCGACAGGAAACCTGTGAGTGGTTTGGTGCACTGTTGAAATCGCTGTCCATTGAGAACAATATTCACTCCTTTCTGACTTATTCGCGCAGTTTGTCCAATCTCAAGGCAGACTTTACAATGTATCCGAATGTGTATGCCAAGAACTATCTCAAAACAGTGTCCAAAGCAGGCAACCTCACCTCCTGGTTGGCCTTCAAGTCCCAGGCACTGCCAATGTTTGTTCAACTGGTCAATCATGTCCAGTCGAATCAGTCTCACGTGCTCGAGTACCTGATTCCGAATGCACTCGCCGTGTCCGTGGGTGGTTATGCCTTCATTACACCCGTTCCAATTGGCTATCGAATTGCGGACGAGAACCAGGAGGAGATTTTCATCCGTTGGGTACAGATTGCAACCTTCATGCCGTCCATGTCCTTCAACTATCAAACATTTGCGTGGGATTCGAACCAGAAAGTGTCTGACATCATGAAGCGATATATCAATCTGCACGCTCAACACGCACCAACCATCATTGAGTTGGCCTACAGAAGGATCAAGTACGGCAGTCCAATCATTCGACCCCTCTGGTACTCATCGCCAGACGATCCGAAAACATATAAAATTGCCGATCAATTCATGCTCGGTGATGACATTTTGGTTGCACCGGTTGTGAAGGTGGGCGCACGTGAACGATCAGTTTACCTGCCAGTCGGCACTTGGATCGATCAACATGGAGCTACTTTTGTGGGACCAAAAGAAATCAAGGTCGCTGCTCCACTGGAGGAGTTGCCTTATTTCAAGAGGAAATAAAGTCGATTACAATTGCTCAATAATAAAAATAAAAGTACCTGATTTGTATTAATAAAGAGATCAAAAAGATAAATCCTATGGTATTTAGGTCACGGACGTCTGTCGGACTTATCTTAATTGGTAACAATTGTGATAATAATGCAATGCTTTTGGCTTAGCAATCACGGATAGCAATTTTGCAATTTGCATTTCTACATTTTTGCAATTCTGCTTACGTCAAAAATGGCTGCAATTTCAGCAAATTTAGTCTTAGCGATTTTTCTTTCAACATTTTTATTCAAACTCGAACACATCACCTGTGCAATTCGTTACCAGAAAGTGGTCACCGGCGCTGGGGCGACCGTTTTCGAAGCACTAGACGAGAACAAACTTGAAATACCAAACACATTTCGACAATTTCGTAACAAAGAAGCCAATCCACCGTACTTGAAGTTGTCACTTCACAGTGCAAAGATACTCGAAGTTGTACAAGTGAAGAATGATTCAATTTGGCAGTTGAAGTTGAGTGACAATACGAGAGTGGACATTAAAGTGGACAACAAGACTGCGAACAATGTGATCGAGTATGTGTTTCATTGGCATTCGAATGCACAGTTTGATGAACATGAATTGTGTGTGCATTATGGATTTAATGATGCAGCCTGGTACAGTACTTATCAGTCCGCGGATCAGCAATGGCCAATGAACACGAGTAAAATTTCATCTACATGGTCAAATTTTAACAATCTTTTGGCATACGACAATTTCAACACTCCGCCAGGAGAATTCTTTTTTCTACTCGAACATTTGTTTCTGAATTCGGATGGATTTGCGATTCTGCCGGACGAGTCGCAGCCACTGTTCATTCGTCGAGATAACTATCATGAAGATCAGGTGCTCTGTTTTGCTTCAAAAGGCCAAGCGCCATACGCAAACGACGTAAACGATCCCTCGTACAAGGACATCAAGTTTCGGTTGTTCGCCTCGAGCAATGTTAGATCGGTTACCGACTATGTGGTGCACAGTTCGGGTTATATTCCTAAACCAACAGCAATTCCAGAAGATTTGTACAAATTCCAATATCCAACATCGTTCATCAATTACCCCAAACAGGATGACATTGTACAGTTTGTGGATAAGTTGGAAAATAACGGACTTATCCATGGAGAGATTATCTACAATGGCGCCTGGAGTAATGGAGATTTGGTGTTCAATAAGGCACGATTCCCCAATGTGGATTCACTGGTTTCGAGAATTCGTTCCAAAGGTTACCGTTTCACGATTGAACTTCAGCCTAGCCTGAAGACTGATCATGATAACTTGAAGAAGTACTTCTTGAACGATAGTTCAGATAAGCCGACAAACTGGCTCGACTTTACCTGGGATCAGACGGCCGAATGGTATCAACTGTCCCTCAAACGAATGTGTTTCGAGAATGACATTCACTCCCTGATGACGTACTTGCCTGCAATGCAAGGAATGAAAAGATTTCACAACTTGAAGACGCCCAATTTGTATGTGAAGAATTATCTCAAATCCGTCTCGGGAGCTGGAAATTTGACCACTTGGTTTGCATTTAAAAGTCAAAATTTACCAATTTTCACTCAATTGACAATTCACGATAGAACTGATCAGAAAACGGTTCTCACAAAATTGATCCCAACTGTACTTTCGGCCTCAATCGGTGGTTACTCTTTTATATCCCCTCCACCGGTTGGATTTGATCTATCGAAAAAGGATGAAGAAATGTTCATTCGATGGCTACAGATTGTGACCCTCATGCAAAGTATGTCATTTTTCGACGAAATATTTCAGTGGGACTTGAGTGCAAACACCCTAAATATGGTAAAGAAATTTGTCACCCTTCACCAGGAGCATGCTCAAACGATTATAGATTTAGCTAAAAAGCGAGTGTCCGATGGCAGTCCAATTGTACGACCTCTCTGGTACACGGCTCCAGATGATCCCAAAACGTACAGAATCAATGATCAATTCATGCTGGGCGAGGATATTGTGGTTGCACCGGTGGTGGTACTGGGACAGAGGGAACGAACTGTCTACCTTCCAACGGGCACTTGGGTCGATCAACATGGAGTCACAAGAGATGGACCAATGGAAGCGAAAATTCCCGTTCCACTAGAAGAACTTCCATATTTCAAAAGAAAGCTTTAAGAAAAAATCAATTTGATACTAAAACAAATACTAAATCAAAAATAGTAATTTTGTTAATTGAAATTTTGTAATTATAATTAATTAGTTAATTATAATTAATAAAAGAATTCTGGTTTTGTTTATTAATTATTCTGACATTTCATTTTTGATAAAAAAATATTCAAACAAAAATAAGATAATGTAATGTACTAACCCAAATTCACTTCCGTGAACTTCTTGGTATTTAGGTAAGTTAGTTTTAAATTCAGATTCACTAAAATAATTTTAATGTTTTTGAATTCTATAATTTCCATTTCATTTAAATGTTTTGGTTAATGATGTAATAGAAATTTTAATTGATTTTTTGAAAATCTGATTTTTTTAATTTTTTCAGAATTTCCCATTCTGTATTTCCAAATCTGATTTACAAGAAAAACTGATTGCAAAATATCCTATAAAAATTGAAATGCTCAAAAAGATTTAGCGAAATTTAATTTTAGTTCGCACGTTGTATCTGCCAATCTCAAATGCCAATCAGAAGGCAGTCGGTAAAAATTGAATTTACGAAAATTGTCGACAAAATTAGTAATGGAAATGTTACATTGAGAATTGACTTTACAGGATTTGTTTGGTTGGTTTTTATTTTGTTGATTGTTCGGATTCGGTTTGGCAGTTTTGAAGTATTTTGGCGATAGTTTTCGTGTTGATTGTGTTTGATCGAAAGTTTAATTTATGAATTCGAATTTTTGACTTTTCCATATACAAATGATTGTTTTGTTCAAATGCTTGTCAATTGGTTGGTCTTTTTCATGTTCTCAAAATGACTTTCCCGTGCCAAGTTCTACTCGGTTCACTTTTTGTAGCTCTCAGTCTTCGACTGTCTTCTTCAACGGTAAGTTACATCTTAGCCATGGGTCTCACCCTAACCCTAACCATCTTCCTCTTCTGTAGGACATTTGTGTGCAAAAGGACCAGTCGGGCTTTAAGCTAAATCTACTGGGCACCGCTCTCTTTCGAGAGTATCTACTCCTGATTACTCAAGACGACGCACACAATTACACAGTGTACAAAGTGCCGTTGGGAAATTTTGACCACTCGTACGGTCAAATGTTGCTCGACATGCAGGGAATGCCAATTGAGCAGTACTGGCCTATGCTCAAGGATGATCCAACTTGGAGCGCGATCCGTGCCAATGTGATTAGTGTTTGGCTGATCGACAAGATGAAGCCGTACTTGTACTTTATCGTTCCCGAAGGACATGTAAGTTGCTGTATTTGGTTTGTTTTGGTTTTCTAAACCTAAATCTTCCATATAGGCTGGCAATGGACTCGACGTGAACAGTGGCAAATGGGTGGGTGGAATTGAATCGAACGCCCACAACAACATTGCGACCCAGCACATCTCGAACGCGGACGCAAGTCACACGTACTCGAACAAGTTCAACGAAGATGTGCACGAGGTGTATTTGCTGTACAGGTGGGAAGTGACACTCAACGATGATGGTCAATTCGTGAGTGATGTCTACCACGAGGAGAGTCACCTTTACTACACCGAGAACAAGCGGACCAACAAGATGGAGAACATTACCTTCATGGACAACTATAACCATGGCGAGTCGATCGTTACACCAGACAACGATCCCTATCTGACGATGTCCGGTTACGATGACTATCACTTGGTGAATCTGACCGATTGGAATTTGAGCCCAAGCTTTGTACCGCCTGGCTTCATCTTCAAGGGCCAATTTCACATGTTCTCCCTCGAGAAGGTGTTCATCTTTGCCGATCGGCTCACCTATGAGAGGCCCAAGAAAAAGTTGGGAGAAATTTGGTACAGCACTCCGATCAAGATTGTGCCACACAAAGACTTTTTCGTGTGCGACAAAAGCAAACTGGTCACCGTAATGTACCCACCCGAGGCTCCACCAATCACAATCGGCCCAAAGGGTGGCAATCGACAATGGCTTTGGATTTTCTTGATCATTCTTCTCAGTCTAGTTCTGGTGCTGTCAGGCGTGTGGTTGTGCTCTCATCGAAAGAAGCCCAAAGGCGGTGTTCGTCATGGCAGTGGTGGAAGTAGTGCAAGTAGCCGCAGAAAGCGCAACTCAACCCGTTCCATCAAGAAAGTTTCCCTCAAACGAAGTAAGAGTCAGCTGAAGCGCAACACTGCACTCAATGCATCTTTGAAGCGTCACAGCAACTCGAAGGGATCCAACAGTACTGCTCATCGTCCTAGACTCAAGCTCAAAAAATGAACGCACAAGTTGCCTTCGTTTGTCATCCAAATTTTTGCATAATTTTCACTGTGTACATTAAACATTTATTTTGCTTAAATTGGAGACTGCGATTTTCAGTTGCAATTTTACGAGTTCAAGTCTTCATTCATCAGTGAATCATCACTGACAATTTGAGTGAAAGAAGACTGCAGATTGCAAACTAATTTTCATTTTCGATTTTACATTTTGCAAAGGTCAAGTAATGTTAGCCATAGTAAAGCCAAACATTTGTGCAATCCAAATTAGAACACAATTTTACCAATCTAACTTGTCATTAAAATCTATCGAAATGACTGATCCAAATAAAAATTCGAATTACTTTTTTTCGAAATTTACTTTTTCTTATACAAATGATTGATTTGTGCAAATGTTAGTCATTATTTTATCACTTTTTGCTTTCTACTCAAAATGACTTTCTTGTGCCAAGTTCTATTTGGTTCACTTGTCGTGGCCTTGACTCTCCGACTGTCTCTTGCAATGGTAAGTTGGTTCACCAATATGGGTATCACCCTAACCCCAACTCTAACCCTCCTTCTTCTTCTGTAGGACATTTGCAAGGAAAAGGACAAAGATGGCTTTAAACTAAAGCTTCTGGGCACCGCTCTCTTCAAGGACTACCTACTTCTGATCACACGTGACGACAATCACCAGGATTACACCGTGTACAAAATTCCGTTAAGCAACTTTGACAACTCGTACGGTCAAATGCTGCTCGACATCCCGGGTACGCCCATTGAGGAGTACTGGCCTGCATTCAAGAATGACACCAACTGGAAGGAAATTCGTGGCAATGTGCTTTCCATTTGGCTGATCGACAAGGTCAAGCCTTTCATGTACTTTATGGTTCCGGAAGGACAGGTACGATGATGTTGGTATTTTTATGGTTTGTAACTTATCCCATTTGAATCTCCATTAGCAAGGAAATGGACTGAACGTAGAGACTGGTGAATGGATTGGTGGACTAGGCTGGGGCATTCATCATCACATTGCAACCCAAATCGTCTCGAACGCGGACGTAAGTCACACGTACTCGAACAAGTGCGTCGACGATCTGCATCGTGTCTATCTGCTGTACAGGTGGAATGTGTCTCTCAATGAGAAAGGACAATTTTCCAGCACTGGCTACCGTGAGGTCAGTCACCTGTACTACACCGAAAACAAGAAGACCAAACAAGTGGAGAACATTACATTCATGTACAACTACCAACAAGGAAGTTCTATTGTCACACCCGAGACGGACCCTTACCTGCAAATGCCTGGTTACGAGGAGTACCATTTGGCGAATCTCACCGATTGGAATGTGGGTCCCGACTTTGTGCCGCCTGGCTTCATCTTCAAGGGCCAGTTTCACATGTTTTGCCTTGAGAAGGTGTTCATCTTTGCCGATCGGCTCACTTTTGAAGATCCGGGGCTAAAGTTGGGCAAAATTTGGTACACCACCCCAGTGAAAGCCGTGTCCTACAAGGACTACTTCAAGTGTCAGAAAGCAAGAGTGGAGCAGATGACCTATCCACCTGAGGCTCCCCCAGTGACCCTCGGCTCATCAGGTGGCAGTCTCGTATGGCTTTGGATTCTGATACTAATTCTTGTGGGACTACTTCTCCTCTGTTTGCTCCTGTGGGTGTGTTGTCGTAAAAAGAAATCCAAAGACCATCGTCGTGCTAGAAGTGGTGGTGGAAGTCACAAGAAGCGGTCGAGTCATTCGCGTAAAAGCAGTCGAGGTGCTTCGTCATTGAAGCGCAAAACTTCAATCAAACGACCCAGTTCAGTCAAGCGCAATTCGACCAAGCGTCAGACCATCTCCAAATTGTCACATGGAACTCGACGTTCCGGACTCAAAGCAAAGTAATGGGCGTGCCATAGTAAGGCAACACTCACCCAAATTAGCATTGTCTTAACTTGTTAAATTGTCATTAAAGTTTATTATTTTATTCAATTTGAGTTTGATTGATCAAATTGTAGATTTTGAATTGAATTTTTCGAAATCGACTTTACTTTATATATCATTGGAAAGACTTGTCGTTATTTTATATTTTTGCTTTTGTGATCGAAATGACTTTCTTGTCATGCTTTTTGACTGCACAGAAAATGAATATATGTCAGTTTTGGCTACAAGAGACAATCAGTAGGCAGTCGGGAAAAATTGGATTATTGAAAATTGTCGACAAAATTAAACGAAAACATTACATGATAATTGACTCTGCAGGATTTGTTTGGTTGATTTTCATTATGTGAACTGTTGGATTCAGTTTGGAAGTATTTTAGTTATATGTGTTGATATCGAAGGTTTGATTTATGAATTCGAATTTGCAACTTTTCCTTATACAAATGATTTGTTCAAATGTTGGTCATTATTTGATCTTTATTTTGCTTTCTACTTAAAATGACTTTCTTTAGCCAAGTTTTATTCGGTTCACTTGTGGCCTTTACTCTCGGACTTTCTTCTGCAATGGTAAGTGATCACCGAATTAGGTCTCACCCTAACTAACCCTTCTTATTTCTTTGTAGGACATTTGCAAAGAAAAGGACAAGCCGGGCTTTCAGTTGAAGCTACTAGGCACCGCCCTCTTCCAGAAGTATCTACTGTTGATCACTCGAGACGACAATCACCGTGACTACACCGTGTACAAAATCGGGTTTAACGATTTCGGCAACTCGTACGGTCAAATGTACATTGGTCTGCCGGGTGTGCCCATCGAGCAGTACTGGCCCACCTTCAAGGATGACACCATCTGGCATGCGATCCGTGGTAATGTGATTAGCATTTGGCTGATCGATAAGGTCAACCCCTTCCTGTACTT
This sequence comes from Rhizoglyphus robini, assembly GCA_023373905.1. Taxonomy (NCBI): domain Eukaryota; kingdom Metazoa; phylum Arthropoda; class Arachnida; order Sarcoptiformes; family Acaridae; genus Rhizoglyphus; species Rhizoglyphus robini. The sequence continues at coordinate 38,829 of JAKIJQ010000340.1, forward strand.
CTTCGTTCCTACTGGACAGGTATGTTGTGTTGTATGTTTCTGTTTCGAGAAATCTAATCGTATTGTGTTCATTTGATACTATAGAATGGCAGTTCGCTTGATGTGAACAGCGGTAAATTTGGTCAACCAATTGGCTGGGCCATTCATCACAACATTCCAACTCAGATCATCTCGGACGCGGACACGAGTCACACCTACTCGAGCAAGAGCAACGACGGAGTCGGTGGCGTGTACATGTTGTACGTGTGGCAAGTTCGTCTCTCTGAAACGGGCGAATTTTCCGATACAAAGTACCACGATGCAAGCCATCTGTACTATGCACGGAACAAGAAAACAAAACAGGTGGAGAACATTACCTTCATGTACGACTATAACAAGCCACTCCAGATTGTCACACCAGAGAATGATCCCTACCGCAAGATGAAAGGCTACGAAGACTACGAACTGGTCAAATTCGACGATTGGAATCTGAGCCCGGACTATATTCCACCGGGCTTCATCTTTAAGCAACAGTTCCACATGTTTGCCCTGGACAAAGTGTTCATCTTTGCCGATCTTCTCACCTTTGAGGATCCTAAGCTGCAGGAGGGTCAAATCTGGTACACCACTCCAGTGAAAGTTGTGCCCTACAAGGACTTTTTTACGTGCGATATTAGCAAACTGGTCAAGGTGAGCTATCCACGAGTTGGGCCACTGGACACTGACAATGCTACTGACAATGCTAAACCAGATAGCAGAGTAGTTGGAGTAGAAAGTAATCTCACCTGGCTTTGGATCCTTCTTGCCATTCTTCTGGGGTTGCTACTCATCCTTGTGCCCTTGTGGATGTACTGCCGCCGAAAGTCAAAGTCCAAGAACCATCACGGTGCAAGTCACAAGAAGAGTCATTCGACTCATTGGCACAAATCCAAAAGCAAATCCAAATCCGCACCTTTAAAGCTCTCCTCTTCACGCAAACGAGTCAACTCACTCAAGAACAAATCCAATCGAAAGCACAAATCTTCGAGCAAACACAAGAAGAGCAGCACCAAGAAGTCACGTGGCACTCGAAGTTCTGCACACAAGGCCAAGTAATGTGTCCAATTGCTAACCAAATTATTTCATTTTACAATTCACAAATTGACATTAAAACATTTATTTTTCCAATTATTTGATTTTGACCTTTTTCATTATGCCTTTGACGCACTTTTTTGGTTCAAGTACAATGAGATAATGATTTTTTGTTGATTTTAAATGTTAATGCCAAATGCAATCGTTATTGCCTCGTATAGATCAGCGAATGTGCGTAAATAAATTTTATTTATGCTCGATTTATGCTCAAAAGATCACAAACATTGTTGATTGCAATTGTAATTGCTTTTGAATACAGTCAACAGTACACACGCAACTCTGTATCTCTATTGGAAAAGAGAAATTTGTATATAAAAAGCAAATTTTAATTCACAAATCAATTCAATTCACTTGACGAAGTGATCTCTTATTGACTCTAAAACCAGAAAACAAACAACCTAGTGAAGATGAAAAGTAAGTTCAATATGGACTTTTATGTTTGTTAAATACAACTCTTCTTTTGTCCGATTAGTTTTTGGTATCCTCCTGATTGTCACCCTTTTGGTATCCTGTGCCATGGCCAATGTCGTGAAAGCAGTTCCCGACAGTGCTGTTCAACCAACAGCCCAACCTCGTGGATGGTTTGGTTGGTTCGACAAGGCTACCACTACACAGAAACCAGGTTTTTTCGGTAATCTGTTCGGCAAGAAAAAAGCCTAATGCGGCAAGAATGATAGCAGAATTTAATGACATCTACGAATTAAATCATTTGATAATTAGCAGGAAATCAATAAAATTTTTATTATTTGATGTGCTTGAATATATTTTTAAAAATTCTTAATAAAATATTTCACGACTGTGCTCGAAAAAAATGTGGGCCAGTGCTGGAAGGGCAAATGACTCGATTTTCTTTTAAACAAGTCACGACTGTGCTCCAGCACAAATATTATGGATGTGTGCCAGTGCTGGAAGGGCAAATGACTCGATTTTCTTTCAAACATGTCACGACTGTGCTCCAGCACAAATATTATGGATGTGTGCCAGTGCTGGAATGGCAAACAACTCGATTTTGTTCAAAACAAGTCACGACTGTGCTCCATAACAAATATTATGGATGTGTGCCAGTGCTGGAACGGCAAACAACTCGATTTTCTTTCAAAAATGTCACGACTGTGCTCCAGCACAAATATTATGGATGTGTGCCAGTGCTGGATCGGCAAATGACTCGATTTTCTTTCAAAAATGTCACGACTGTGCTCCAGCACAAATATTATGGATGTGTGCCAGTGCTGGAAGGGCAAATGACTCGATTTTCTTTTAAACAAGTCACGACTGTGCTCCAGAACAAATATTATGGATGTGTGCCAGTGCTGGATCGGCAAATGACTCGATTTTCTTTCAAAAATGTCACGACTGTGCTCCAGAACAAATATTATGGATGTGTGCCAGTGCTGGATCGGCAAATGACTCGAGTTTCTTTCAAAAATGTCACGACTGTGCTCAAAGACAAATATTATGGATGTGTGCCAGTGCTGGATTGGCAAATGACTCGATTTTCTTTCAAAAATGTCACGACTGTGCTCCAGAACAAATATTAGTGGAGTGGTGTCGAGCTTTCTACGAGACGGTTACTCGATGGTTCCATTGATTGGCCTAATGTGGATGTGGTCGCATTCTGGATTGTCTCTGCCTCAAGTTAAGATCATCATCTCAAGTTTACATTCCCCGGTTAATGATGTTTATGAATCTTTGATGTATTTTTTGTTGTACTTTTAAATTATTTTTGTAAAATTATTTGTAATTTTATTTAGTATTATTATGAGTTTTTTTTTGTATACACAATGTTCATATATAATGCATCCTCGTGAAATGTGAGGTTTTAATTTGTCTAATAAAAGTAGATTTTTAAACAAGAATTCAAATCAATCAAATTTAGCCAAATTCGGGCTTACATTTGTGGATAGATTTGCTTAGTTAGCCTCAAATAAAAAATTTCTGATAGTCAATATACATTTACCTTTAATTTAAGCTAAAATAGGCAAAAATCGGTAAATGGGTTCTGGAGAAAAAGGAATACTAAGAAAACAACCTTTTCCATTAATATAACAAAGGACCATTCACATATGTTTGAAGTTTTGGGCCTACCTTATCAATTGGGATTTTGGCGCACCTCATTTGTGAACGGATCTCTCAAGACAATTTGCTTACTCACTCTCGTCTGTGTGTCTCGAGTGTCTTGATTGCACAACGCAGACAAAGACGCAGTACTTTTCATTAGACAACACTAGACAACGGTTGTCGTTCTCACTTTTCTTTCAAGCCTAATCGATTTCTTTTTTACCTTCACCTCATTCCTGATTAAATCCGAATCAAATCCTTCACTATGGATGCCCCAATGAATCGTCAATCATTGCGAATCATCAAGCACACTCTACTCGGCTTCCTCGTGTTCCATGCTATTTCTTTTCTTATGAGCGTTTTTATTCAACCTGGCAAGATCAACTCTTTCTTGGTTTGTTTGTTTGTATTGCTTCTCGTACTGCTGTATGGCTTTAAACTGTGGGCCATTTACGGAGAACACTACCAAACGGGATTCTTTTTGATGATTGTCGCCACTGTCCTTGCTGTGAATAAGGCTCGTTCACTCGTTAGTGAGTTCATCAGTCCAACCTTTTCTGATCGCCGTACTGAATATCTCGCTGTTCGTGGGATTGCTTCGCTCCTGGACGTGATTGTCATTTTTATGATGGTGATCTTCTTTGGGAGTCTTAAAATTATCCGTAAGAATGAACAAGCCACTGGCCCGGTGGTGTATGATGCCCGTCCCGGAACAGTTCAACTTAATCTTCAAGTTCCTCCAAAGTACAACAACAATCCCTAACCAGTCTAAGACTCAATATGTTCTAAATCTCATTATCATTGTAATCACTTATTCTAATCTATCTTATCTATATCACTTATCTTCACTACTATCTATGCATATTTGACATACATATTACTATATATTCAATGTAAACAATAAATACTTTTTCGAGTTATTTTAAATAATTTGTTTGTTTTTTAAGCCATTTTAAATTTAGGGATTAGTTAGTGGAGGACTCTCTGTTTCAATTTAAAAATGATCCAAACCTCATGGAGCGCTTGTGATGGTGACTACTCCAAACAGTAGCACTACTGATAGATCAAATTCACCAGCCAACCCAATCGAGATGACCAAATATGTGTTGATTGGCACGTGGATCAGCATAAAGGCGAACAACATTCTACCAAAAATTCTATATGCCACAGAGACCATCATAAGAATCTGCTGGTGATGCGCAATAAACGCTTCCGAGTGCGCACTTGTGAAGTGCTGACCACGACGACGAGAATTCAGTAAATAATAGTAAACTCTTTTTTGTTTTATTTGATTTGAAATATTTAAAAATCGATTTCCACAAAATTATTTTCCCTTTTTCAATCAATTGCCTAAGAGGAAACCGTAATAAACCGGAATTGATTGATTCAAAATTTTACAACCAATTTCGAAGCCACCATAAACCATTTATTCATTTTCAAAAAATAATTTACCTTTATGATGTATCATAAAATAAATTTGAGAAGATTGTGATTTTTAGAGAGTAAATAATTATTATAATTATAATTTGTTTGTGTAATGTAAAATTTACATTGTAAATGCAGTAGATTGTTCTGCTCAACAACAGTCACAATCCGAATCATTGCTGCTCTTACCACCTCGAGAACAGCACGCAATGCACAATTCAATCAAACAGGAGCAACATTCCTCACAGCAGCATTCTTCAACATATGCTTGTTTACCAGATTTCTCTTCCTCACGACGACGACGGCGAATTTCCTTTTCTGTTTCAGGTTCAGTACAATTTGGAATGGCAACAGAAATGTTTGGCTGGCTTGTGACCACAAACTCGTTAGTAGACATGTTTGATCTGCATGTAGATTGTTGCAATGATAAACATTAATTTTGTTTAATTTTAAATTGATGAACTAAAAAAGCCAATAAAAACAATTCTACATTAAAATTTGATGATCAATTTCATATGGGCGTCAATTTGATGACAACTAATGTGAGCTCAATCAGTAATAATATCCTGTCAGTGACACAAACTGTCACTTGTGCAATATCCTTTCACTAAATATCCATTCAAAATGCATTGAATTATGAAAGAATTTCATTTGTTTCTAAGCATTACAAAGTTAAATTCAATTCCTTTCAGAAATGATACATCAGTAATACTATTCAGTATGACTGTCAGTATAATAGGAAGTTAACCTTTTCCTGTCATAATCCTGAGATAAAGATCGCAAAAATTGAGTCCCATATAAAAGCCTGATTGTTTGAATATATTTAATCTTGGATGTATTTTTTTGTTGAAATTAAAAAAATGTCACAAATTTCATCAATTCAATCGCAACCATGTTCAGTTGGACTGGATGGGGCCATATCACCACCACAAGGACCACCACCTCCTCCATATTGTGTTCGAAATGTAACTCAAATTCCACGTGAAATCACTGTAATTGTAAAACCTCGATTAGGAATGGACTCTAAATTGATGATTTGTCCTCGATGTCGTGCATGCGTTCGAACGAACATTACTTCCACCCCTGGAATGGTCACATATTTGTTGAGTTCTCTTCTGTGTTGTTTTGGGTAAGTCAATCAAAACAGAAACCTGAATTTAGCCTTATTTGATTCAGATGTGTACTTGGATGCTGTTTAATTCCGTGCTGTATTGATGAAACTCAGGTAACATATAGATTTTTTCATTAACCAGAATTAAAAACTTTAATCCTAAAAATCATTTTAGGATACCGAACATCGATGTCCACGATGTCGATTTTATTTTGGCAAACATCGTCAACTAAGACACAATTAGACAATGATGCACACTAACATTCCAATAAAAACCTTAACTGTGAGTACGAACTAATACCATGGTAAAATTAACTCTTAAGGACAGACGCGGGTAACGTCCTTTATGAATTGCCCCCTTAACTCAAATCTATTGATTTGACTAGATGATATTTGAAAGGTTACTTCTCCTTTAATACTTTACCGATTGTGGCATATTATAGCTTAAATTAAAGATAAATTGATTGGCTTTAACGGCATCAGAAAACATTTAAGGAAATATTTTTTTTGAGAATATAAATCAAAAAATGTAAAAAAAGTAGCATATTTTTGAGCACTTTGAGATGAACTCACGATCAGATAAGATAAAATGTTTAAAATGTTTTCTGTCCGCCAAATAGAGAATCTTATTACCTTTAATAAAAGCCTTGGTTCAACAAAATCGGACCAGTTTTGTAGGAGAAGAAACAAAAACAAAATGCAAAGGTCATGATTTACAGGAGAAAGGAAAAACTAAAATGTATGCATTGGCCGGTAGAGGGCAAATGCCAAAAGTGCATCCTGGAAATGTGGATTTTTCGCGACTTCTCGTCGGAATATTGTTCTAATATTTTGTAAGATGATACATAATGAGATAACCTATAACTAAAGATCGTAAAATAATTTGGAATTTTTAACAAAAAATTGAGCCGCGACTTGCCTTAACTTATCTGGAAACACAAAATCTATTTCGAGTGATACAATTTAGTAATGAAAATGTTAAGAGAAAGACAAATCTAAACTTGAATAAATTACATTGAATCTACATTATAAAGTACGTAATAAAGTCCAATCTAACAAGAAAAATTGTAAGAAAAATATGTGTTGTTCTGCCTTGATGACGGCATACATATACGCATGGGTTTTTTTCCTGATTAAGCATTACAAAGTAGGTTGCCACTTAATTTAATCTAATCAAAAGCAATCAACCGGAAAACATTAAACATGATAAGCCAAATGATTAGTGTAGTTTTGCTTCTGCAACCTTGAGTGAGAAAATGCAAATAGATTGTATAAATGTTTTTTTGATAATAAATCTATTAGTCATTGCAAATCAAACAATTCTTTCATAAGTGGTGGCATATTCTGTGTTCCAAAATTGACCGTAATCACTTGTTTAAACTCATCAATGTTCTCATCTAATTGATCCAAAATTCGTATCAACACGAGATATCGTCGATTGCCTACTTTTTTGTTTCGATGTTTGTACATCACTATGACTGTCAGTTTAATGGGAAGTGGTCGTTTTCCTGTCACAATCCTGAGATGAATAATCTTTATTAAAGATCGTCAATTTGGAATCGCATATAAAAGCATGATTGTTTAAACATATTTATTTGTGGATGCTTTTTGTTGAAATTTTCTTTAAAAAATGTCGACAATTTCATCAAATCAATCGCAACCATGTTCAGTTGGACCAGATGGGGCCATATTACCACCACAAGGACCACCACCTCCTCCATATTGTGTTCGAAATGTAACTCAAATTCCACGTGAAATCACTGTAATTGTAAAACCTCGATTAGGAATGGACTCTAAATTGATGATTTGTCCTCGATGTCGTGCATGCGTTCGAACAGAGATTACTTCCACTCCTGGAATGGTCACCTATCTGTTGAGTACTCTTCTATGTTGTTTTGGGTAAGTAAATCAAAACCAATTTTTTTGAAAACTTTAATTGTTACAGGTGCGTACTTGGTTGCTGTTTGATTCCGTGCTGCATTGATGAAACTAAGGTGAATTAACCAGAATTGAAAACTTTTATCATTAAAATTAATCATTTTAGGACACTGAACATCGATGTCCACGATGTCGATTTTATTTTGGCAAACATTGTCAACTAAGACACAATTAGGAAATGCTACACACTAACATTCCAATAAAAACCAGAACAATTGTTGCGAACTAATAAAAGTAACTTCTGGAAAACACAAAATATTTGTTATGACTTAACTTAAGTGATTCATTTTAGTTGTGAAAATGTTATGACTTAAAGAAAGACAAATCTAAACTTGATTATAATTTGCAATGTAATAACATTTTATCTACACATTAAAGTACAACTTAAGAAACATACCAAATGTTTTATTTTGCCTTGATGACGGCATCCATGCACGCATGAGGTTTTCTCTCTTATCATTGATCAGTGATCAAGCACTACAAAGTAGGTTGCCACTTAACTCGTCAACCCAGCCGCGATTTTCAGTGAAATCTGCAAAGTTAAAGTGTCTCGAATTTTTGCTTAATTTTATCGTTAAACTTTAAAGTTTGTGATACCTTTTGTTAAATACCAAAATTATGATAAATGTAGTTAATATATTTCATAAAATAGATTATCAGATAAGATTAAAAGATTGAATTTTGGCTAAAATAGCAAAATAATCACTTCTAGCTATTTCTACATAAGTGGCTTAATAATTAATACAGTGAGAGTTGGACTATTTTGTCACGTGACCAGTAAATAAGTAGCAATAGCCACAAAAATCATTGTTTTCATCAGATTATTTCTTTCTAGAGATACTGAATCAATTGTTTATATTGTCAATCTTTTGACACCTCCCTAGTATATATTAATAATATCACAAAATTTGTCTACTACTTCAAAGAACCATAAAAAGCTGAAATGTATCCACTGGATACAGCGCCTGGGTTGACGAGTTAATCTAATCTAAGCAATCAACCGGAAAACATTAAACATGATAAGTCAAATGATTAACCAAAAGTATCTTTTCTTCTGCAACCTTGAGTGAGAAAATGCAAAATTGTCTAAATGTTTTATTGTTAATAAATCTATTAGTCATTGCAAATCAAACAATTCTTTCATAAGTGGTGGCATATTCTGTGTGCCAAAATTGACAGTAATCACTTGTTTAAACTCATCAACGATCTCGTCCAATTGATCCAAAATTCGTGTCAACACGAGATAACGTCGATTGCCTTCTTTTTTGTTTCGATGTTTGTACTGCAAATATCGTTGCAGTATTAGACCGTACAGATAGTGATGGTATCTGAAATCAAATATTTTACTTAAATTATTTATTAAATATTATATTTAATTTATTTACCTTATGTTCTCTAAACTTGATAGATTTTGTTGAGTTCGAAAGAGCAATATTGCTAACAACTAAAGTGTAAAAATGTTATTAGCAATTTCAATTTATTTTGAAATATGTTTTACCAAGTCCCGAATATTGACATCGTTCTCCATTGCACGATACATTGAATTGTAGTATTCGTACATCTTGCGAGCAGATTCATGATCTCGATAGCAAGAATAAACAATTTCGTGTTCTATGTAAAGTGCTTCCCTTTCCGATTCGTTCTGTTTTAAATAAAAAAGCTCATTTGATATAATTAATTCAAATCAATTTACAATCAACAAATTACCAAAAACATGAGCATTCCATCCTTATTGTCTTCATATTGAAAAGTGAACCAAATTGAATTCAAATAGTTTGAAAATGGTTTCAACAGTATCACTTGATCGTCATTGGACAAACTGTTGAATGCACCAAAGTGTTGACAGAAGTGAATTGCCTTTTTGATATAAACAATATTGTTCAACAATGATGAGTCGAAATAATCTTTGGCACTTGCTGCATGTTTGATCACTTGAGCTGTGCGTTCATATTGAAACGATCCAATTGCATTGCGTGCTGTGGTGATGCATTCGAGTTCGTATGGGTTCAGTTCAATTGGAATTCGTTTTGATTGTTGTTGAATTTGTTTTTGATTTTTCGTATCGTTGGAAACATAATCGACAATTTGATCGTCAAATTTGTTTTCGTAAATATTCTTACGAATATTAATTTCCAACATTATGTCAATTTTATTTATCATTTTCTCAGCAACTGTGTTTGTTTTTTCAATTTGACTCGATTTATTCTTTTGCATTCCAATAGCAAAACATTTAATCAGTCTACATTTGGAACATTTGCGTCGGGTTGAAATGTTTATTTCACAATTTCCATTTTGTTCACATTTGAATTTCTGTTTGACAAAAAAGTTTGTTATTCAAAAAATTAAGAAATAAATAGAAACAGTACCTCAAGTCGTGTTGAATTTCTACAGAAGAAAACTTTGCATGATTCACACGAAAGACCATCGTAGTTAAATCCTATTTTTTAATATTAATAAAATAAGTTAAAGATAAGCTTTCACTTGAATTACCACTTGCAATTTCATTACAAACTCGACACTTTTTCATTGGATTCATTTTTGTTTCGATTTAACAAACCAAACTTTGTGCAAAAATTGAATCAATCATAATAACTTGTCTCACATGGCAACACAACTCACTATCACATGACACCGAGTGAGTGTACGCGTACTTGAGGCAATCCAACGTTGGTTAACCAATGCAATGTTATCTTCATTTGCGTAAATTGCTCACAGTGATTGTGAGTGGCATACAGCTAAGTACACAATGTACAAGTATGAATGATACAACATTGTACATCTGCTGCTAACACAAACACGCCACAGTGTAAAACAAATCAATCAAATCCGAAGGCTAAATGACTTTCAACATATCGGCAGAGATGAAATGAACATGAAGATTGTCATTGACTAGTGAGTAGATAAGTTTATTTGTTAATCATAAATGGCCTACTTTCTACATTTATCTCATTTTGAGTTTCTGTTACTTTAGTCTTCTTGATTTCCTCTTCTTCGTTATCATCGTCATACCAATTTTTAATTCTATCTGCATAGAAGATCATAATAAAATCAAACACACTACCCAAAAGCATGAACAGAATTGAGACACCGAGGAATTTGTATCGAAATATGTCTGTATCGTACACCCAACAGTTGCCTCGTCTGCCGCACTTCTCTTCCCAAACCAAACAAGAAGAATCAGCCAAGTAGCCGTAGAATATTGGTGCTGGTATTAGTGCTGAAATAAAAATATGTTTATTCGTAATTTGAATTGGAGAAAAATTCCACAAACTTACAAACAATCGAAACTAAAGACGCGAGCACACCATTCGCAAAACTTTTATCCATTGGATCCACCGTTCTAAAAGTGATCAGTGAATTGCCCGTCTTGGCAGTTGACTGAACAAAAGATCCAATTGCGAGTAGAGTTGCGAATTTAATCAAATTGGGACAATACTGATCTGTGGGACAGTAGCCTTTAGTCGCAGAACCAGAAAAGCATGAACAGTTTTCAAATGTCTGTTTGTGAAAAACAGTAAAATGAATTGTCAAACAAGGGAAAAGTTTTACCAAACTAGACGAATTGTACGAAGTGCAACCAGCATGACAAGGCGAAAAGTACGTCGTACTCGAGTCGGGTCCACAAATTGGTGTGTACATTTGGGTTGAGCAGTCACAGTTGACATTGCAACTCGATTCTATTGAGAATCTTAAGATTAAGCGAAAATATTATTTCAAATTCTGAAAAATTAACAAATTTACTTTGCCTCCAACTTTTCTCCATTCAACCGAATCGGATCACAGCCAAGAAAAAGCCCCGCGCCACAAGTGAAGAAAGTGAAAAACTCAGCCAAAAAGATCAAAATAAAAAGGAGTCGAGTGCTCGGTCGAAACCAAGTGATGAACAGTCCACCGATGAGAATTCCCACCGAGACAGGCGTAATGCTGGCACTGCCTGTGATGAAACTTGCCTGTGAGCTCGACTGTCGGTACTGGGTTTCGAGATATTTGGTGAAAATTGTAAAGAATCCTATTGTACCAAAGTACCGAAAAGTGTTTCCCACAGTGAACAGAACCACGAGTGGATTTCGAACTAGTCGCATTAAAGCTTCTTTAGTTCCTGGAGAAAAAATTCTTAAATTACCCGAAATTTAATTAAAATTATTTACCTCCACTTTCTTTCATTTTCTTTTTAATAGTCACAGCTTTGACTGAAGCATTTTTGAATTGAGCCTGATAGAGAAACATTGGTAGTGAAGTAAAGAGATTCAGGAAGCCCACAGTGATAAAGGCCAGCCACCAGGCTCCAACAAAGCGAGGATCATTTCGGCTTAAACCAGGATCATCTAAATGAAGATTAGATTTAGAAATAATCCCAATTCATAAAATCACTCACTCCAAGGATCTTCATAAAAATTCAAACAAAACGCCCCAAGCAGAAAACCCAAAAGTGGTCCAATCAACAGAATAGTATGCATAACACTGATGTATGTTGGTGAATTTCTCTTGCTAACATTGTCGTCCACGAAAGGCAGTGCAATGACCATGTAGACCAGGGTTCCAGTTCCACGGAGAAAGTTTGCCACAAACAGAATTATTACTGCCGGCCAGACTGTGTTAAGGTTTTGGTTGGTTGAGCAACTGTCTGAATGGTCATCATTTATAGAGCACATTTCAATCATTGATAAAGATGAAGATGAATTTGAGTTGAAAATAGACGATGATGATTCTGAATGAGTCGCGTGGAATGGCCCATAGATGAAGTAGGGCAAAGCACTTAGGAAGCACGATAGACTCAGGATTATTTGACCCATGCCAATTAAGGCTGATCGATTGAATCGAACTGCATAATAACCCGCAATTGGACTTGTCTACGAAACACAAAATTAAAAGTTACAAATAAATACGAAAAACATGAAAAATCAAGACAACACTCACAATAAGCCAATTGATATTATCCGCAATGTAGAGCAGTGAAGATATGCCCGAATCGAATGCATAACGCTTCTCCAGTGTACTCATGGTCGATTAGACCAACGAACCAGCCATCGACTGAAACACAGCGACCATTGAAATTGAAACAAGAAAAGCAATTGGATTAGCAAAATATTGCAACCATTCGGGACGCCATGAGCCCAGTCCACAAGATGTCAGCTCGGCTTCGGTTTCTTCTTCTGATATTGAAAATTGTGATCGAATTTTATGTGACCCATTTTGTTGGTGCATTTTCCGGAGAAATAAAATCGTACACAAGTTAATAAAATGATCATTTGTGAAAAGAAAGACATTTGGTCACTTTTCCGTTTTATATATCATTTTATATCATTTTTATCATCAACGAAATCTGTTATTGCCTTTATCTTTTGGCTTTTGCAATCTCGACTGTAATGGAATTGCACTTGGTTGGGTCGTTTCTGTTTTTTTTCACTGTTCACTGTATAGAAAGCAAATGTTGAAAGGCAATTAAGTTTGATGTAAAGAGCAAGTGCACACTTGTTTGTTCAGTCTAACGAATCAATGTAACGAAATTGAACGATTGAGTTTATTAATTACGAGTGAAAGTCTTTGAAAGAAGCAAATTGACAGATATGCGTAAATGTTTATTGACACACAAAATTACAGCAAACCCCAATATTTATTTGAACTTTTTTGTTTATTTCACAATAAATTAAACCAAATGAGCAAATGTCTTAAAGGTTTAATTTTGTGTTTAAAAGTCCTTAATGAACCGAATCATGAACATGATGTATGTTGCATAGACAAATTTAATCTGAAACATAAAATACACTATTTGATATTTAATTTATTTCAATTCAAACCTCAAAAAAAGCGATCGTGATGTTATATTTCCCAATGGTCCAACAGTAAAGACCACTTTATCCTTGGTGCGCAATCGTTCGTAGTACAAACTGATTTTACCTTCCATCCAGTTTCTGGTTCCAATTTGTTGAGCAATCGAAATATGTGTTTCTCTGGTGAATGGATCGATCTAGTGACAATGAGCAATGGTCTTGTCAAAATAAATGTTCCAGCAAATTGAGTGATTACAAAGTAAAACATAATCACTCGATTCATTCCAGTGAAATCGGATCGAAAGAACAAAACAGTAATTAGATAAACATTGATCGGAATATTGCTCAAAAAGTATGCAACGAATCCTTTCGATGCCATAACTGAATTCAACTTTCGAACAATACCAATTGTCAGATCATGCATGATTGTCAATCATGATTGTGTACAAATTCAGACAAACAATGCACCAGCAAGGCTTGATATGAATGCTTGAATGGTAATTGAATAACTTTTTTCAGAGTTTATCATTCCATTCTATGGAAATTTTCTGATGTACGAAACTTAATAGTAATATTTTATAGAGACTGTAAAGGCAATTACGAACGGAGGTTAAAAATATATGTCGATAAATAATAGGCGTTTGGTTCGGGTCCTTACAAGTCGGGACCCGAGAGCGGGCGTAATTTCGGTAAATGAATTGTTTTAGTCGTTACTTGCGTTTGAACACTTTTATTGATGTACGATTCGAAAGTCAATCACAAGATAGATTCAATTATACAAATAGCTGTTGGGATATTGATTCAGAGGATTAAAGGCTGAATCCAACCGTAGGCACGGGGGATACTCGATTCGGGGATTCTAGGCAGAATCCAAGCACAAGCTCGGGCGAGCGAAAGCACAGAGAGGAGAAGCGTACAGTTTAGAGGTTAAGCACTGAATGGCACAGCCTGTCTCGCAAGGACAGGAGAGAGAGGGAGAGAGAGAGAGAAAGAAGAGAGAAAATCTAGTCAAAGGGGCGGGCTAGTTGGGCATAGCCGCACAGGGGAAAACTAGTCAAACAGGGTAGGTAGCGTAGTTGGCGAAAGGACCCTAGGTCCGGTGATCAGTCGGTCCCAAGACCAGCGCAACCAGAAATCAACTATGTTGACATATATATGTTGATCCAAGCATGTCGATCAACATTGTGACAATCGTGACAATTTGATACTGCTTGGAGAAATAGTGACAGTAATAAAGGAAAATGATTCCAATAAATATTAATGCAAACACATGCACAAATCGATAAGAATCGAGAGAAATACAACTTGAACGCGTGTTTTAAGTGAAGTTTTAGGAATTCCAAATGATCCATGATTATTATCGACAAATTTGACATTCTTCACATTCGTAATCAAACACCAAACACGCTTCAGTTCACTGAATGCTTTGCATGACTAAAGTGACTTTTTGCTCGGCTTAAATTGAGGATTGAGCTGAAAGAAGCCACCACGAGAAACTATGATATAATTGTAGTAATCAATCACACCCGGAGCAGTTTGCATAAACACTAAATAATGGAAACAAATGCTACAGAAAGGCAGTAGTGTCCAACGCAGTGTTGAATACCGATTGAATAGAAGATGATGTGGATCGAATGCAATCCAATTCTGATCCCACTCAAAGTAGCCAGTCCATTCGTGCTTAAATGCAATCCAAAGTAGAATTAGTTTAAATGCGAGCACAAAGCAATAGCCAATGTACAAGTAATTCCATAGTCGATAGCCAATCCGAGAACGATCACAACTGGTGATGTGACACAAATTGCGATAGTGCAGAGTCCAAAGATTTGCGAAAAGTGAATTAATATTTCGATCCTCACTATTGTAAGACTTAAATTGAAATAAATAATTATTTTCAATTTTATTTTATTTCAATTTGGAATTGTACTGGATTTTTAAAATATTTTCACGTGACTGTCAATAAATGATTTATTAATAATTATCATATGATATTTTAAAAATGACAAATGATTAATTTTGTTTTAAATTGATTTTTTGCAAACTTTATTTTTAAATGATTAATAAATTGTTTCAATCAATCATTTGTCAAAATTTGAATGTCACTGCTTTTGTCACAAGACCATCACTCATGCCAAATCAACAATTCCTATGAGTTATTTTACTTCTAAAGTGGAAAGAATTTTGATAGAATTTCACTTTCAAATTGAAAGTAATATGGAAATATAAAAGGTTAAAATTTAAATTTAAATATGCGTTTAATGGAATTTAATATACAATTTATTATTTAATGTTGTAGTAATGAAAAATAATCCAATTATAAATATGAATTGAAATTGAATCTCGATTATTAGTGTCAAATTGGCACTGTCAATACTTACTAAAACTTGAGTAAATAAATTTTTTAGTGCATTCGCTCAATCAACTTTGGAATTGCGAACCAATGACATTATTGTTTGATTGCCCAAATAGTGAAAATAAAGAAAAAAAATAAACATCGTGTTAAACAGAATTTATTGAGCACAGCACAATTCCAAGATGTATTCACAAGAATATATTCTCAACATGTCCTGGTTGAACAATGTAGACCTGATCTGCAAGAATGACTTTACGCAAATTGGGCAGTAATTTTATCGATTTGAGCACTAGTTTGCCTTCACTTCTACTGTTGTTCATTTGACGATAGTCAATGCACATTACACTGCAGTTGGTCAACACATTCGGGGCCCAGTCAAATCCCTGTTCGTGTCTCTGTTGTTATGTGACATTGCAAACACAAACCACCACAACGCGTTCTACTACACTTTAATAATATCATTAGTTTGTTTGTTGGGCTACAGATGGAAATACAGTCGATGGCATTAAAAGGTAACCTTTTGCAACAAGGCTTTTGCTTGGCTCAGTAAATGACTTGCGTTTCATGTTCGTTTTGTCCCTCTCGCAGCGAGATCTCGAGTATCGCTCAATCGTTTCATCAAGCTCAAACCTCGAATGTTCTCTCTTTGTTTTCACCATGAAGAACATCATCGATCTCCCCGTCCTCTGTCTTCGCACAATCTTTTCGAAACTATTTCTCCGAGATCTACTCCTAATTGATCGAGTCTGTCCCGCCTGGCAGTGCATTCAACAGTCTGTCTGTTTCAAACGCAAACATGTGACCATCGTAATTGGTCATGAAGATGATGATGATGACAAAGTTTCATCGCCTTTTTCACTGCCTTATCACGATGAACTGATTTCATCATCCGTTAATTTGCCGAAAATTTCTAAAATTGATCGAAATCGACTCGAATTTGACTGGCTTGATGGTGGCTCAGTAAAACTGCTCACTCGTCTTCTGACCAACGTAACCACGCTTTCTCTTTCTGTTCGTAATGTGGTTCCATCGATTAGCATTGGAGAAAAGTCCTGGGGCGTCAAGACTATTCTGATGGATCAGGTGATTCAGCTTTTGGGCAAATGGTCGGCCAAAATTGAAACTCTTAAGCTGTTCATCAATTTTGACGATTCAAACGACGTGAAACAGGTCGAGAGTGATTTGCAAATGTTGATCCACACAATCAATTCATTCGAATCACTGCGCCATTTGACCATTCAACTGGATAATTCATTTTTCTATGGAGAATTGGCCAATCGAACTGTGGATTTGTCCATTTTGGGCAGACTTGAAGAGTTTTATCTACAATTCCGCGATGACATCTCCGTGTTAAATGATTCTCTGTTCGAGAATGGTGCACAGAGTGGATCACTTCAATCAATCGCAATTGATGGTGTAACTTATGAGAATATCGAATTGGGCACATTTCTACGTTACGATGACAATCTCACCGCCAAGTTCACTCAACTACCCGATCTCGAGTTTAGAGAAGCCAACTTTGCGATGGGCACCTTTTGTGCACGATTTCACCGACTCGAGCGACTGTCAATTCGAATCGACTCGGGTGTTGAGAAAATATACAAATTCATCAAACTCATTCGACCACTCAAGAGACTGGTGTATCTCAATGTGCATTTTCATGCGAATCAACACGATGACGACAATGAAGACAATGAGGATGCACCACAAGAACCAGAAATACGTGATTTTGAAGCGATTCCTCAGCTTCCGTCAGTGAAAATAATCCAAATCTACGCAATACTTCCTTCACACGATCAACTCGACTCGATTCAGTGGGACAAAATGTTTCCCAACTTGGAAATACTGCACTACGATGATGTCTACTTTGATTGCACTATTTGTGAACCGAAAAATGAGGATGGAGAAGACGGTAACCATGATGACGAAAATGAGCAGCAAAATAATGAACAGCAAAACAATGAGCAGCCAAACAACGGACAACAAAACGAACCAGAAATTGCTGATGATCAAGAAAACATTGACCAAGTAGTAGAAGCAGAAGATGATGAAGATGACGACGATGAGGAGGAAGAAAACGAGCGTTACAAGAAACATGACAAATGTCTGAAATTGGCACTTCAACCATGGAAGCAGTGCACCAAGTTGCATTCTGTCTACACTGGAACATACGGATATGGTGGTGTCAAAAAGTGGTCATTGAAAAAGCTGTTCGATCGAAATTAAGTTTGCTCTAATTGTATTGATTTCATTATATATAACTATTTCCAGCTTTGGCGTTTTTACCCTATTTTATATTTGTATTTTAAATTTTATTTTATTTTTTGCTAATAAAGCATTTTCAAACTAAATGTGAAGTATCAAGTTTTATCTCCAACTAGAGGATTTTGCATTGAGCATGGTTCTAATTTTCAACTCTGTAAGTCCTCTAGTTGGTCATCAGAAAATAAAATGGCACTGTTTCGATCTCGAACCAGTTGGTTTTGTTTAGACCATGAATTAATTAATTAAATTTAAATTGACTCAATCAATTTAATTTATAATTTTAAATCTATAAATAAATCTAAAATCCACAAAAGTAATCAAAGTTGTTTCGGTGTCCTCTCTAATGGTTGTCTGTTTCATAATAATAGCCTGAGTTGTTGTGCTTCCGTACTGGTTGGTACACAACTTATTTTTTTTGTTGAAAAGACGTAACCTTTTCTCTTAAAAATTGTGTATTCCAATTGAGTTGTATATGTTGCTAACAACACAAACCAGAGAATTGATTTAAATATTTTTTGTTGTTGTGTAGAGTGCAGCGGATGTCTTAATGGTTCAGTTCCGTGAAAACTATACGGAAATGAAAAGAATAGTAAATGATCATAAAGAGAGCTTGCTCGTGGCTTCTGTTACCGTAGAATGGTTGTTTGGTTTTTTGGAACCATCATTAATTGGCTTACAAAATGTAATATCTTTGGCTCTGATAGAGCCCAAGGAGATTACGGCCGAACATTGAAATCCTTAACGTCAATTCTGTACAACCTTTTGCAAAACCAATTGTTTATTGAAACATTCTTCCACGGATCAGCAGTGATCAATCAACGAGCTTTGTCGAGGCAACCGAGTCACAAATCAAATCCAGCTTGAATTATGATCCTAATAACTTGCAGGATAAAAAGAATTTGACCGCAAAATTCAACAAACACTATCATCATCAGTTTTGCATTTTTCTATTTCAATACACATCAATCATTCAATCGATCAATCACAAGAAAATACTCGTCATCAAAGTTATTCACGATCTTTTTATGATCTTTTCTTAATTATTCGGAATATGCCGGAGTTGTTGTGATTTTTATGTTTTTACGATTGGCACACAACCGACTTAAAACAAAACAAAAAAATAGAGAAATTATTTCTAGAATACTCTGAGTTCCAATTGTGGTGTACATGTTGCTAATAACACAAGGCTAAGAACTGATTTTTGTAATTCTTCCGTTTGAAAATATAATTACATTTGATTTGTAAATAAGTTCATGCTTAAAATATTAAAACTTGTTTTGAAGTCTTAGTGTTTTAAATTTGGCTAAAAATAAAATTAATGTCACTTCTAAATGTCACCAAAATAGATAAGAGTAAAATTTTATTGTTTTTATTTCCATTTGATTATGCCTGATTCGAAAGGAATGGTTCGTTTTAATTGGTCCTCCTCTAGAATAATTAAGATTCTTTTTTTACATAGGAAACGTGCTTGAAAATCAATTCCAGTGAAACCCGAAAGTCGAATGCCCGTAATGATCATGGAATCATCATTGTGGAATTTTACGTGCTTGTTACTTTAGACTACTCGAATTGTAATCTCACAAAATGTAACGACCAACTTTCAAATATTCCTCTTATCTGGATATCTATTAATATGTCAAAACTATGGCAAATAAGTTTTTATTTCAATCTAAATGTGTGATTTGATTGAACTAAAAGATGAGATGAACCCAATCAGAACATCAATTGTCAATAAGGTCTCAGGCCTGTAGGTTAGAAGAACTGACTTGTGAGTTACAAAGAAGAGAATTGAATTCAATTTGAACCTCATTAAATACGGCAAGATATCCATAATTCTCTACATTTCACCGCCATCAAGTCATCAAAGTTGTTTTTGTGCCATTCTTAATGGTTGTGTATTCTAATGGTTATTTTATTGCTCATTATATGCCGAGCTTGTTGTGGTCGTGGGTTTTTACGACTGGCGCAGGACTACACAATTTACCAACAACAAATAAAAACAAGATGCATTTTTCCTAGAAAGTTGTGAGATTTCCAATGGAATTGTATACGTTGCTAACAACACAAATCAAAAAAATTGATTTAATAATTTTCGGTTTGAAAGTTCAATTACTTTTGATTGTCGATAAGATTACACTTAATAAAACTTGATAAAACTTTTTCAAAAATTTAAAATTTAATAATTTAAAAAATTAAAAAAATATAAATTGGGCAAATGTAAAATCAATATCACTTCTAAATGATTCAAATATGAACACAATTTGAGTATAAAAGCTAATGTACGTTCTGGTCAGATTGTCAAAGTTAGTTTGGAGTATGACTGTATGAGAAAAACTCTGCAAAATGTTGAGATTTCTCCTCAATTTCAACAATCTGGTCAAATCGTTGACCAAGTCCCACTACAATGCCTTGTTTGTGCAGTTGGAGTTTGTGAACACAGAAAAGCAATCAAGAAAGATTCGATCAAAAGTTTGGGGTCATTTCATATTTCGATTCTGTGTTTTACTGTGGACCGTTGGATATGGAATGATTGGACTGCACTACGAGTCCGCAACGAGTGACCTGTGGAAAGTGGAGACCCTCAAGACGAGTCCTTTCATATGGATCCATCAAACGTATCCACCTCAGCTGTGGCCAACCATGGACATTGTCCTGCCCATTGTGACCACTAACTTTATCCTCAATTCACTGGCTTCCGCTCGTTTTGGTATGCTTGAGTATCGTTATCGGATGATTGCTATAGGTTTGGATCGCAAATGGATTCTAATCAATGGAAAAAGTAAGTAGTATAGTAATTTCGCGACAATAACCCGCTACAGGTAGACAAGTTTCCCCCGCACGTTATTGTCGCGAAATTACGCTACGATATAATCAAATGTCAAATTGAATCAATTCCATTGTAATTCAGAGTTGAGTTACGATGATTCCGAGAGAATTCTATTGTTCCACTCGAAAGCGAAATATGTCCAGAATCGAGTTATAATTGGAGCAAGCATTTCATGTCTCGGCTTTCTCTATGCAATGATTCTGTACAATTCGGTCTATGTCTTTTCGATTCTGTCCTCAATCTATTGGCTTTTTATTGTTCCATTCTTTGCATTCACGATTGTGTACGGTAAGTGTTTTGTAAAGATGAATTATTTCATTTATTTTATTTCTTGTACAAACACAAACAGAAATGTTTGCAAAGATCATTTACGTGTTTATGTCCTGTGAGTACATCTGCATTCGTCAGCGATCTCTCTTGTCCCAATTGGTTGAATTGAATCGATCCTTCGAAAGGGCTCCTTCCAAGCGAGTGTCCTTGCGTAGGCACACTTACATTTGGAACAAGTACATGCAACTAAGCCAGAGTCTGTTGCTTGTCTGTCGAGACCTGCACGCTTACGCCATTTTTTGGAGTCCCTTTTTGACGCTGGCTTTCATCAACAACACCACCTATGTGTCGTACATGTTGTACACAATCATTGTTTTGCGAAACAATCCTTTGGCTTTTAAAATTATCTACGGATATTTCATCTGTTGTATTGGACTGTTGTTTTACTCGTTGATTCGTCAGTGCGCTAAAGTGGTCAAGGGCAATCATGCGATTTTGCGTCAAAATGCAGAGTTCTACATGCGATATCAAGATTTGAAACACACCAATCTTCTGGTGAAAGGTCGACGTTTGTTAGTGGTAAGGAGAAATTGACACAAAATATCTTTGAAATTATCTATTTGTTCTGTTAGGCTGAATCCCTTTTGGTACATCGTTCCATGCATTCGTATGCATTTTACCTTTTTGGTGATTATCGAATCACATCAAAGTCGTTCAATGTGGTAAAGTACATTTGTTTACTCTTCGCATTATTGTATTCATTCAGATTTGTCTTTTTCAGATAATTGGTTATGTTGCTGTTCTATTTATTTGGATCATCAAAAATCAACAAAAGATTTACTAGTTATAACATTTCTATTTTGGAGGAGAGATTTTGTATTTTGTATTTTAGAGTTTTGCCTAAGTTGTTGTTATAGTTTTAGTAACTTTTACTTTATTCTCTCCTTGTGAATGTAAAAGTTAATTAAACAAATTAATTTAAATTTGTATTTTAATATACAAAATGCAATCATTAAATAAACTTTGAGAATATATTTCATTTGGTCTCGTTAAAAAAAGTCAATCATGATTGTAAGCATTTGAGCTTAAATCATTTTCACCTTAAACCTGTATGCAACTTTGATATCATCTTCTTGAAAAAGCCCACAATTTAATTTAGTGTAAACACCATAAAGATGTAGGCATTGCCGGAGAGAATTGTTCATTAATAATATGGCAGGGATGCGGGAACTTTTCGAACAGAGAATTTCCGAATCAAAAGTTGATCAAAACCGAGTCGAATTTGACTGGCTTGATGGTGGCTCAGTGAAACTGCTCACACGTCTTCTGACCAACGTAACCACATTTTCTCTTTTTGTTCGTAATGTGGTTCCATCGATTAGTATCGGAGAAAAGTCCTGGGGTGTCAAGACAATTCTGATGGATCAGGTGATTCTGCTTACCATGCCAAATGGTCGGCCAAAATTGAAACTCTCAAGCTGTACATTAATTTTCACGATTCTGGATAATGCCTTTTTTTATTGAGAATTGGACAATCGAACCGGATTTGGCCATTTAGGGCAGACTTGAGGCGTTTTATCTACAATTCCGAGATGACATCTCCGTGTGAATGATTCTCTGGTCGAGTGTTTTATATTTTGCTAATAAAGCATTTTCAAACTTAATTCAAAGCAACAAATTTTAGAGTAATTGCGATTCAAGTGTTTCCTTTTGCAATTTACGCAATTAAAAGTGTTTATAAATAAGATTCTTATGTATCTTCAAATTCAAAATGATAGAAATATGAAGTGTGATTTTGCTCTACACTTTATTGATTGGTTATTTTGTTGTTCAATTATCTTGTTTCGTGTATTGTTTTACTTTCGACTCTTTAGCCCGTAACGACACTTACAAAGATGATGCCAAAAAGAAGCTATTGCCTAATTGAACAATGAAAAATAAATTGAGACATTTTCAATTTCGAACCAGTGAGTTTTGTTTTAATTATAATTGATCCAATCAATTTAATATTTATTGCTAAATCATTTTAATAAATAGAAATTCGCAACAATATTTTATTTGTCAAAAGTTTCGTAGAGCATATGTTTAATCAAAATTATTTCAAGCCTCGAACAAATCTGCTTCCATAAACGAATATAAATCCATAGTAAATCCGGATTACTAACCCAAAGTTCACATATGACATGACTGAGCAATTTGATAATTATGGGCGCATGAAAGTATGATTCATACAAAACCATTCAGAAGGACACGAAAACAACTTTTATGACTCATCAAATACGGAAGGAACTTCCAAGATTCTGTCCTATTTTTTTTGTTTGACCTGAAAAAGCAATCAACGTTTTTCCTTGTCCTTTCTAATGGTCGGCTGTCTCATAATATTTGCCCGAGTTGTTGTGATTCAGTTCTGGTTGGTACACAACTTTTTTTTATTGTTGAAAACACGTGACTTTTCTCTAGAAAATTGTGCGTTCCAATTGAGTTGTTATCATATGTTGCTAACAACACATACTAAAAAATTGATTTAAATATTTTTTATGTAGAGTGCATGTCTTAATGGCTCAGTTCCTAGAAAACTAGGAAACGAATAGAAAAGTAAATGATCAAAACGAATGCTTGCTCGTGAGTTCTGTCATTGTACATTATAATGTTGTTGAAAGTTCGATATAAGAAAGTTGTTTTCACAATCACAAACCCTCGTAATTTGGTGGATCACAAAATCGATTGATTTTATCGCATGTTCTGTTTAGAACCGATGCTCAAATTCAAAACAAAATGTAATCTTATTTATGTAGGCTAACTAGGCTAGGGCTAATAAAAAGTACGCCAAATTTATACCGCTTCACTCAAAACCAAGTGTTGATTGATACAACATAGTCAGAGGCAACCAAATCATAAATCCGATCGAAATTTAATTATAATCCTATAATCTTGCAGAATGTAGCGATGAATGCACTCAATTTGACCGCAAAATTCAACAAACGCTATTGCCGTCAACATTATCTTCTTCAATTTCAGCCACAAAAAAACTTTATCAAAGTTATATTTGATTTAATTCTAATGATTGGCCATATGCCGGGATAGCTTTGATTCTGTCCAAACGAATGGTTTACAACTACTCGAGTGATCACTTATTGCAAAAAAAAACAAATAAAAGACATTTTTCTGATAAAGTTGCGAGTTCCAATTGCGTTGTATACGTTTCTAACAACATAAAACCAAAGAATTTATTTTTAAAAATCCATTAACATTTGATTGTCGATAAGATTACACCCTTGCAAAATATTTTATGAAACTTGTTTTGAAGTTTTATAAAATCTAAAATTGGGCTATTGGAAAATTAATGTCACTTCTAAATGTCACTTATAAATACGAATATTATATATTTATTTTTTGTTTAAATGTGATTTTGATTTGCTTTCGCTAATCATTTGCTTCCGTTTCCATTAATTATGAATTATCACTCCAACTGATTAGACTAAATTGCCCGTCTTGAAGCACATTGCGAATTGCCAAGATTGAATTGGAAGCTCCAATTTGGAACAACCAAAATCAGAATTAAAAAAGGACTGACTCTTTCTGATGTCAAAAGCTGGATTTAATCGCGATTCGGTCTATCGAATTGATCGAAGTTCAATTTCAGTGAATCATATTTTTTACGAAAGTGATGAATGTTCCAAAAATCGTCTTCAAATTGAACCTCTTTAAGATCATTACTATCTCCAAGGTTCTGTACTTTTGAGCCGCTAAAGTCATCGAAGTTGTTTACGGGCCTTTCCTAATGGTTGTATGATTCTAATGATTATTTTTATTTCTCAGAATATGCCAAACGTGTTGGGGTCCTGTTACCACGACGTGTGCACAACTACTCACTTTATCATTAACAAATAAAAAAAAACTCGAGAGACATTTTTCCTAGAAAGTTGTGAGATTTCTAATGGAATTGTATATGTTGCTAACAACACAAATCAAAAAATTGATTTATTAATTTTCAGTTTAAAATACAATAATTTTTTATTGCAGATAAGATAACACTAGTGTACTTAATAAAACAATAAAACAATAAAACTTATTCGAAGTTTTAGAAATTGAAAACTTGATAATTGGCTAACCATTGTAAATGTAAAATCAATGCCTAAATGATTTAAATACGAGTGTAATTTTAGTATAAAAGCAAGAGTACTTTCTTGGCAAATTGTCAAAGTTTGTTGGAGTTTGACTCCAAAGTAAAACTTTGAAAAATGTTACGATTTCTCCACAATCTCCTCAATCTGATCAAATCATTGGCCAAGTCTCACTACAATGCTTTGTTTGTGCAGATGGAATTTGTGCACACCGAGAAGCAAGCCAGAGAAAATCAGTCTAAAGTTGCGGGTCATTTCCTGTTTCGATTCTGTATTTTAATTTGGACCGTTGCGTATGGAATGATTGGACTGCACTATGAGTCCGCAACGAGTGACCTGTGGAAGGTGGAGACCCTCAAGACGAGTCCTTTCATTTGGGTCCATCAGACGTATCCACCTCAGCTGTGGAAAACCATGGACATTGTCCTGCCCATTGTGACCACCAACTTTATCCTCAATTCACTGGCATCGTTTCATTATGGCATGCTTGACACTCGTTACCGGATGATTGCTGTAGGTTTGGATCGCAAGTGGATTCAAATCAATGGGAAAAGTAAGTTGTATTGTAATTTCGCGACAATAACCCGTGCCAGGTAGGAACAAGCTTAGCCCTCAAGTTATTGTCGCGAAATTACTCTACTCTATAATGCATGCCAAATTTATATTAAATTGTGATCAGAGTTGAGTTTCGATGATTCCGAGATGATCCTATTGTTTCACTCGAAAGCAAAACATATTCTGAATCGAGTCATAATTGGAGCAAGCATTTCGTGTCTTGGCTTTCTCGATGCAATGGTTCTGTACAATTCGGTTTATGTTTTTTCGATTTTATCCACTATTTATTGGTTCTTTATGGTTCCGTCCTTTGCTTTCGCTATTGTGTATGGTAAGTGTTTTGTAATTTTTTTTTGAATATTTGGGTTGATTTTTTGTTTCTTGCCAATACCAAATGCATACAAACAGAAATGTTTGCAAAGATCATCTACGTGTTTATGTCCTGTGAGTACATCTGCATTCGTCAGCGATCACTCCTGTCCCAATTGGTCGAATTGAACCGATCTTTTGAAACGGCTCCTTCCAAGCGAATGTCATTGCGTAAACACACTTTCATTTGGAACAAGTACATGCAACTGAGCAAGAGTTTGTTGCTCGTCTGTCGAGACCTGCACGCTTACGGCATTTTCTGGAGTCCCTTTTTGACGCTGGCCTTTATCAACAACACCACCTATGTGTCCTACATGTTGTACACAATCATCATTTTGAGAAACAACCCTCTAGCCTTTAAGATTATTTATGGCTATTTTATCTGTTTCGTTGGACTGCTGTTTTACTCTTTGATTCGTCAGTGCGCTAAAGTGGTTAAAGGCAATCGTGCGATTATGCGTCAAAATGCAGAGTTCTACATGAGATATCAGTTTTTGCAACACACCAATCTGCTGGTCAAAGGTCGACGAATGTTAAAGGTAACATGAAATCATTACATCATAAACGGTCAGTGAAATTGTCTATTTGTTCTGTTAGGCTGAATCTCTTTTGGTACCTCGTTCCATGCATTCGTATGCATTCTATCTTTTTGGCGATTATCGAATCACATCAAAGTCGTTCAATGTGGTACTGTATTTATATTTACTTGACACTTTATTGTATTGATGAATAGCTTTTATCATTTTTAGATAATCGGTTATGTTGCTGTACTATTTATATGGATCATCAAGAATCAACGAAAATATATTTACTCGTAAACATTTCGAGGAGAGATTTTGTATTTGCTATTTTGTTTTGATAATTTAGAATAACTCATGTAAATTGTTGTTGTTTTACTTTAATCAATCGTGAGAATCCTCATGAATGTAAAGGTCTATTAGTCAAATTAATTTGAAAGTGTATTTCAATTTGTTGCATTAAACATATTTCGATAACATTTTTGTATATTTCTTCTAACTCACAAAGTCAATCATTCGATTACAAGCATTTAAGTTTCAATCACTTTCCCCAACCAAGTTGAACCAACCTAATTGCAACTTTGATCAGCATCTCATGTGAGAACATTTTACACAGTTTGGTCCAGTCCAACCACCACAAACACAAGGTCGGCCAAGTTGTTCACATTAATGTTTTCTTGTTGTACAATTTCTTGTTCATATTCGAGTCTGAGCTTCTCATTGATGGCACTCATGCTCATATTCTGAATCCGTTGGAAAATGTTTTGCCATTTACGTGCTGACACATTATTCTGAATTCAGTGTTTCAAATGTGATGTCACGATTTCAGGAAATAATTGCCCAATGGTTAGTGATTAATAATTTGAAATTACTCAATATCAACAAGGATTGTATCGTACTTTCTGTGCTCAAAAATTATTCCTTTCACAGACACATGATGTGTCACTCATCAAATGTGAACTTTGTGATAAGTAAAGTGGTAACGAATTGCTTCGACTGTTAAGACATAGATAAAGGTATTCATAATGATACTTTATTGATATGAGTGCAATACCGAGAGACCATTTACATCACTCGGCGCAGTGACATGCAAAAATAAAAATGATATTCGGGGACAGGTTTCGTTCTCCGAGACCGACAGAACTAAATGCAAAAATCGAAAATCAAAGCAAAAGGATTTGCATGAGTTACTCTAACAAACTAGGGAATACAAAATATCTCTTCTAAATGTTTGATTTTAGGCGTAAATGTATTTTCGTTGGTTTTTGATGATCCATATAAAAAAGATGGCGACATAGCCGAATATCTAAAAAATATTGTTAAACAATACAATATTTTGTATAATGTAAAGTAAAGCATCGTACCACATTGAACGACTTTGATGTGATTCGATAATCACCAAACAGCCGAAATGCATACTGATGCATCGAGCGAGGTACCAAAAGGGATTCAGCCTAACAGAACAAATAGAATACAATTTCACAGACATTTTGTGATGATTTGGCATTACCTTTAACAAACGTCGACCTTTGGCCAGAGGATTGTCCTGTCTTATACCTTGAAATTGCTTATAGAACTCTGCATTTTGACGCAAAATCGCGTGATTGCCTTTGACCACTTTAGCGCACTGACGAATTAATGAGTAAAACAACAGTCCAATGCAACCGATGAAATAAGCATAGATGATTTTGAAGGCAAGAGGGTTGTTTCGCACAATGATGATTGTGTACAACATGTAGGAAACATAGGTGGTGTTGTTGATGAAAGCCAGCGTCAAAAAGGGACACCAAAAATTCGAATACGCATTCAGATCTTGACAGATGCGCAACAGACTCTGACTTAGATGTTGATATTTGCTCCAAATGAGAACATACTTGAGTTGCGAAATTTGCTTGGAAGGAATTTTCTTCGTTTCAAAGGATCGATTCAGTTCAATCAATTCGGACAAAAGAGATCTCTGACGAATGGAGATGTATTCACAGGACATGAACACGTAGATGATCTTTGCAAACATTTCTGATGTACAAGAAACAAAATAAAAAGTCAATAAATACATTACAGAAATCTTACCGTACACGATTGTGAAAGCAAAAAATGGAACCATAACCAACCAATAGATTGTGGACAGAATCGAAAAAACATAAACCGAATTATACAGAATCATTGCGTAGAGAAAGCCGAGGCATGAAACGTTTGAGACAATTATGACTCGATTCTGGACATATTTTGCCTTCGAATGGAACAATAGTATCTTCTCGGAATCATCGTAGCTCAAGTCTGTTTATAATTGAATTTCAATTTAACATTTGCGTTATGGTAGTAGAGTAATTTCGCGACAAGAACTTTTGAAAACATTGACAAGAAAAAACTACACCCTGGTTCGTGTTATTGTCGCGAAATTACGGTACAACTTACATTTTCCATTGATTTGAATCCATTTGCGATCCAACCCTACAGCAATCATCCGATAACGATGGTCAATCATGCCATAATGAATGGTGGCAAGTGAATTGAGGATAAAGTTGGTGGTCACAATGGGCAGGACAATGTCCATGGTTTGCCACAGCTGAGGTGGATACGTTTGATGGACCCAAATGAAAGGACTCGTCTTCAGTGTCTC
This sequence comes from Rhizoglyphus robini, assembly GCA_023373905.1. NCBI lineage: Eukaryota > Metazoa > Arthropoda > Arachnida > Sarcoptiformes > Acaridae > Rhizoglyphus > Rhizoglyphus robini. The sequence goes on from JAKIJQ010000340.1 coordinate 68,143, forward strand.
CACCTTCCACAAATCACTCGATGCGGACTCGTAGTGCAGTCCAATCATTCCATACGCAACCGTCCAGATTAAAAGACAGAATCGAAACAAGAAATGTCTCGAAACATTCGATTGATTTTCTCGTTCCTGCTGTTCAGTGTGGACAAATTCCAACTGCACAAACAAAGCATTGTAGTGTGACTTGGCCAATGATTTGACCAGACTGGTGAGAGATTTCAATTGAAACAAGAGAAAATGTAACATTTTAAAATAGTTTTCTTTCTGGATTCATACTCAAAAAAAACTTTGACATTCTGGCCACAGCAAATGAAAGAACATTTTCTTTTATACTTAAATTCTGTTCGTATTCCAGGAAGGAGGCTACGGTTCCAAAAATGTTAGTTTTGTGGGCCTGGTACACGCGACTACTCACATATTACCGATAATCACCAGAGACAGTTTTACCTTAAAAATTATTAGTTTCAATTGTGTTGTATATGTTGCTAACAACACAAACAACAACGAATTGATTTATAAATTTTCCGTTTACAAATTTAATTACATTTGATTGTCAATAATACAATTCCTAGCTGGGCTAATGGTCTAACCACAGGTTTCGGTTTGGTTTGATTTTGCAATCACCCGCGTCATTATATCGCATACACGAGCCTGTGATTGCACAAATCAAATAGATTAAACATTTATTCAAATTGTCAGAGAAAAGCTTTTCCTCTGGGTGAACTCTTAATTATTAATATTTCAACAACCACTAGATTGATTAATAAATAATGTAAGTTTAATATGGTCTTCTATGTTGTGAGCTTTAACGGAGCAAACTTTTAATGATTCGAATATTACTCAAGTTTTCTGAATCTCGTCTTAAGATTATTGTGCTTTTTGGTAAATACTTTACTTATTTTTCACGCTCCGAATCATTTTTATCTCATTTAAGCTGTCAGCCCAAATTTAAATTGCATTTACACTGCCTCGTGGGTGCGATTAACGATGAATAGATTAAAGTTGTTGTTGGTTTGCTTCTGGAAAGATCTTGTGACCTTCTTCTCGAAATTTTTATGTTCTTGTTGTTGTTGGGGAACTTTATTAAATATTTATGATTTAACTGTCAGATGACATCAATATGAACTCTCAGATCTATATGCAACAAATGACTGGATGTTTATTATCGGAGCAAATAGTTTGAATTTTAAAAATTCACTTCAAAATTTGTTTAGAAAAGCGTCTTCAATGGATTTGCTCAAATGTCTCAATTCGTTCAAATATTAAATTCGTAAAAAACAAATTTTTCGATACACATTTGAGTCAAAGTGTTTGATATTCGCGAAACCAAATGGTTAACCATAATCAAGTCCAATTATAGTTGACCTTTTATTTGTGCCACATTCTACATTCTCATTGCTATGGACATTGAAACCAATTTGAGTGATGCCAAATTAAAAACATGTATTACATAGTAAGTGTCACAAATAAATACAGAACATAAGTCTACTTGTTATACTTGTTGACCAAATAATCGAGCAACTCTTCAAGCAGCAGTGGTCTGCTTGAGCAAAGCATCTTCCATCCATTGGTTGCTTTGACTTTAGTCACATTGTCCCAAATGTAATCGAGACACTTTGTCTTCAATTCACTCGCTCGATGCATGTCCGACAGGACGAGCACATTGGCGGCTGATTCGATCGCAAAATGGGAGGACAAGTACTGCACGCAAAAGGTCTTCAAGGGATCCAATTGATACTGTCAAGGTAAAACATTAGATTAGAAAGATGAGACCCAAAAAAGTGTCCACTAATTACAAATTACCTTGTCTGCAGCAACCAACAGTTCCATCGCAAATCGATCCAACTCTTTCACTTGGCCCGTATAGATGTAATAAAGCATCCCACCACACACGTCCTCATCCATGTCGGTAATGGTCACCTTGTTCTGTCGCTTCTCCTCGCAATCATGTTCAAACATTGCCGCAAACACAGGCGATCGAGCAGCCAGAATAGCCTTGTGCACACGAAATTCCTTTCCATCAGTGCCAACAAGCAGAGTTGCGTCAGAAAATTTGCCATCACTCAGCAGAGATTGATAATTCTCGGATAAGGTAGTGAAATCATTGCGAATAGTGTCAGTAATCTTTTGGTCTTCTTGTTTATCCTCAGTCACTTCAACCTAAACAGAATAAAACAAACTTATCAATTTACTATACAAACAATATATCCAAGTTAATTACCTCACAAAGTAAAGTCAACTTGTCATTGTCCAAGTATCCATGATCGGGTGACAGTAATTCCCAACAAGGCATTAGACTGCATTCAATCTCATCATTTTCGTCACAAAATTCTCCGCAATATTCTTGACAAAAACAGAATTATATTCCTTAATAATATTCAATCCAAAATACCTCTAGTAATAAGTTTTTCGCCTTCCGAATTGAGAATGGACACATGGGCACGGAATTTGAATGTATCGGCGAAATTTTGCAAATAAATAAATACGTACATACGGGCGTTCACCTATAACAACATTAGGTCGAATTCCAAAAAATACTTGAATAACCTTGTATATTCAATTCAACTTCATCCCTCTCTGTCTGTTGACTAAAATTGTCAATCACCAGAGTAGCAGAACCAGTCTTGCGAGCGATAGTTGAGGACATTTTGATTGATGAAGAGAATTGAGAAGAACGAACGTAAACAAATTTGATAGTCAAAAGTCAGTTAAATAATTTTCGATGAAACAAATCACACAACAAAACAAACTAAAGTGAAAAGCAAATGCAAAAGTATAACTGATGCCTTGAGGTTTGACATTCACAAATACAGTGACGTCTAATAATGACAAATGAGTTGTCTTTATGATAAAGTTATCATTGATAATCATTGAGAAATAGAGTTCTACAAGATATGATTAAAATGGATTTGCTTCATTAAACACACGTACATTCCCAAATGTGGGATTTCAACAGAATTTTATTGATATTAAAAAGGCAAAAGGAAATACCTTGTCCGCTGCAGCCAACAACTCAATTGCCATGTTTTTCAATTTGTCAATCTTTCCACCATAAATATAGTTCAACAACTCCTCGAACACGTCCACCTCGATGTCAGTAATTTCAGCACGATTCATCTTCTTTTCGTCCAAATCAGTGTTGAACATAGTCTTGAATACCTCAGATTGAGCTGCGAGTATGGCTTTGTGCACACTAAATTCCTTGCCACCAACCAACAGAACAAAATCGCTACATTCGCCACTTTCCAGCATATTTTGGTAATTCTCCAAAATGTTGCCTTGAACTTCGATTGTGTCAATAAGTTTGATGCGAGATTCGATCGGTTTTTGTTTGGGCTCCAAAATGTCCACCTGAAATATTAATTCCAAATGAATAACTTAGCATATTACTCAGCATTTAACGTACGTCAAATTTGAATACCAAATTAAAAATGTCATCTTTATAACGAAATGACCTTTGTTTACAATCGTTATAATCAAAAGTTGCCAAGCACGAGTCACTGTAGATTGGATCATACAAAAATTCTGAATAAAATATAAATATATTAATTACATAATTTGATAATTATCGGTAATTTACCTTGATAATTACTCGCGCTCGGTCTGCCAAATGCCACCCGATATCGCAATGGAAACTTAAGTCTACAACCATTGTACCATTCTGGGGTAAATTGGAGAATAACACGATCGTCATTCCATTTGTTTGTCGCATCCAATGAAAACGAAAAGAAAAAAGTAGAAGAATCTTCAAATGTAGTAGAAAATGTTGGCATACGAACTATGCGAGTCAAGTCTCGAAAATCCATAACTGTCCATTCTGTCCAGACATTGTGCTTTACTTGGAGATTATTCTTCTCAAGCCAACTTGCTGATTCGGATTGAGTCGGTGCCATGGTGGAAATGGACGAAGAGGACAACGAGAGAAATGGCAGAGAATAATGAATCGAGGAAAATGCTTTAACAAACACAAAAGCAAGCAGACTCGGAAAGAAAAGCGCAAATCAACAAGGAAAAATACCTTTCATGTACAAACGCAATCCACATAAGACGTTACATTAAAATGCATTTCAATTACATTTAAATGTATTAAATTATTGATTTAAATTTTAAAATCAACCACAATTATTGACAATCAGTAAAGAACATTTTAATGGATTCAAAGTTAGAATACAAACAACAACCAAACCATTTAAATGAGTTGTTCTGTTTGAGTTTGTTAATTTTGTGTTATGCTTTGTTTTGATTCAAACCTGACACCGTGTCATCCCTTTTCGTCTCGTTTTGTCAAGACAATCGTTTGTTTGCAATAACAAGATAACCATTCAACTTTTGTCAAAAAGTTCTTAATTAAATCCACGTTGGACCATGACAAAGACGCGAGAATTGGTGCAGTGCGTGTGTTTTAATATGTGTTTTAATCGTGGAATATTTATTTTTAATTTAATGTAGATCAACGGCCAATTCATTTGCACCAAAACTCATCTATGTTTGAACAAACTATTCGCAATGATCCACGAGCAGGAATGATTCATTCGGAATGTACCAAATTGTAGTTTATTTCACAGTGTCCGTAGAACCGATGATTCGAATGAATTCGAATAGCAATGAATAGGAATGGTGGCTTTGGAGTGATTATTCACGAAACTTATTCGTAAGTTTTGGTATTGGCCCGACACAAGCCCGACACTGAGATATGATTTGAGATCGATTTGACCATTAAGCCTAGTTTGTGGAGAAAAATGTGACCAATTTGTGATTGTGCAGTCTTGGTAATATTCAAATTATGTACTGTCGGGACAAATCAAATGAAATTCCGTGTCCACATGATCTGGTTGCTAAAAAATCATATGAATTCTATTTTTTAACTTACAGATAAACACAAGATTTGTTCATTTACAAGTTTATTTAGTAATTCGAAACATCAAAAAGTTTAACAAAATAGTTATAAATTGAACAGTGTGTATTACACCATAATTGTGAATGTACGAGATCGCTGCATGTTTCAGTTTTTACGATGACTGAATTTTGAACAGTTGAAGGCTTTTTGCCATGTAAAGAGGAGAATAGAGGAAAATAGAAAATAGTAGTGTCAATTTTGATTTGTATTATAATGTCTTAATTAAGACATTAAGTTAATTACAATGATAATTTAAGTAATTCTAAGAAATAGTTAAGAAAATACATTTCAAAAGAACTGTTAAGGTTAGAAAATTCTAAAGTAAAATAAAGTTTGTGCGGGTAAATAAGGATAAACAATAACCATAAATTAAGTAGGTTTGATGTACAGCTTCTGGAATAGTTCCATGAGTAAATCGGGTCGAGAAATCATCATTTTCCAACTGTCGGTTGACTTGACAGCAGCGGAATTAGCGCCAATGTATGCAATGCATTCGGACTTTAACACAGCCGCTTGATGCATGTCCGCAATCACAAATGCGTTGACCACTGATTCGGTGGTGAGGGACAGACTTTGCGATCGTTCACAGATGGATTTCAGGTGCTTCAGCTGATACTGCAATTGGGAATGATTAGGAAAAATATTGAGAATATTACACTGAAATACCTTGACCGCTGCAGCCAATAACTCAATGGCCAAGTCTTTCAATTTGTCAATCTTGCCACCATAAATGTAGCTCAACATTGCCTCGAACACCTCTACATCGATGTCAGTAATTTCAGCACGATTCATCTTCTTCTCGTCCAAATCAGTGTTGAACATAGTCTTGAAAACCTCAGATTGAGCCGCGAGAATGGCTTTGTGCACACGAAATTGCTTTCCGCCAACCAACAAAACAAAATCACTACATTCGCCACTTTCCAGCATATTTTGATAATTCTCCAAAATGTTGCCTTGAACATCGATTGTGTCAATCAGTTTTGGTTTGGGCATCAAAATGTCCACCTGAAATAATAATTCCAATGAATAACTTAGCACGTTACTCACAACAGCATTTTACGTACGTCAAATTTGAACACCAAATCAAAAATGTCACCTCTATGACGAAATGACCTTTGTTTACAATCGTTATAATCAAAAATTGCAAAGCACGAGTCCCTGTAGATTGGATCATACAAAAATTCTGAATATTAAATATAAATATATTAATTACATAATTCGATAACTATTAGTAATTTACCTTGATAATTACTCGCGCTCGATCTGCCAAATGCGACCCGATATCGCAATGGAGACTTGTACCAATGTGGACGAAATTGAAGAATAACACGATCGTCATTCAAATTGTTCCTCGCATCCAATTCAAATGAAAAGCAAAAAGTAGAAAAATCTTTTAATGTAGTAGAAAATGTTGGCATACGAATTATGTTTGTTAATTCTCGAAAATCCGTAACTGTCCAGTCTGTCCAGACAGTCTCCTTTACTTGGAGATTGTTCTTCTCAAGCCAACTTTCTGCTTCTGATTGGGTCGGAGCCATGATGGAAAAGGACGAATAGGATGACGAGAGGAAGGGCAGATAATAATGACAGGAACTAAATCAACTAGGATTGAGGAAAATGTTTTGACAACGAAGAAACAAAAGCAACACTGACTCGGCAAGAAAAGTGTAAAATAACAGGCGGAAACTAACTTTAGTGCAAACGGCGTTGACAACAACAGCAGGCTCTCATCAGCTGAGTGAGCGAGTTTGCTGTAGTGGAAATAGGCAAATTCGTTACTTAGCGTTCTGGTGTGTTGTTGTATTTGTTGTGAGCTTTCTCTACGCTCAAGCGGCCGATCTCAACTCGAACTCTCTCCAAACCCAAAATGGAAAGTGAATCCATGACTGTGTCCGAAGATGTCGAGAAGATGCCGAAACAGAAGAAGAAACATATCAACACGCTGCCTAATGAAATGTTGCGTGCAATATTGATCAAATTGGATACGAACAAACTGATTGGCAGTAGAGGCGTGTGCTCACGATGGCTGCTGGCGGTTGAGTTCATCTGCCGAGAAAAGAAATGTCTAGTGATTGCGGCTAAATGTCCACCTGTCAATATGACCGTTCGATTCAATGGACTGGTGGACTTTGACAAGAAGTGTGCTCTTGTGCAGGTGAAAGAATTTAACGATACAATTCGACTGCCAAGCCAATTCGCTAAACTTTTGGTGTGCCTATTCTCTCACGTAGAAAATGTTGCATTCGATTCGCATTTTGAAACTTATTCCACCGAAACTTCACGGAGTCTTTTCACTCTTCTCGACTGCTGGGCGCCAACTATTGTCTCATTGCATCTACTCCCATGTGGTTATTTTCCCTTCGCTTATGAACTGCCTGATCGCATCAACAAAATGGCCAACCTCAAACGAATCTACATTCAGACCGTGGACCCGCTCAATGAGACTTTGGCTCGAATGGAGCATTTTTCTGCTGCAATATCGGCGATGCTTCGACTGGCCCCTAATCTAGGGCCAAAGTGCACTAGTTTGGGACTAATTTACAATCCATCACTTGAAGACATCACTCAACTGTTCAACCTCAATGGCCCACTATTCAGAAGTGTGACACATTTGAATATGTTCATAGGCAAACCTGGAGTGTTGTCATTTGTATGTGGCAATTTTAGTGCACTTCAAGTGCTCCATCTTAAAGCGTTCAATATGGTAAAAATCAATATATTATCCTTCGCGAATAATTTCGATAATAATTTATTATTTATATAGTTTCTGGATGAAGATACTATTGGCAATCTTGGCCGACTGTCCCATCTGTCCCACTTGTCTATTGATCGTATCAAGATTGACTTGGCCAATCTCGCCTCCACTCGAACCAACAACTCAAAGTCAACACCAACTTGTTTGAATTCAGTTCGCAATCTTACCTTGACCGAATTGGTAGTTGTAGTTAGTGAAGTTGGCCAATTTGACGTAGCACAATTTTGCCGAATTGTGTCATCTATTGTACCCAATGTAGAACAACTGTCCATCCATTCTCGAGATGCATGGGTTCGTGATCGAATCGCCATTCAACACTTGGAGCATTTTGTTCACTTGCGCAAATATGCCATTCACTAATTAATATTATTATCATGTTCATCATTATGACACACAAGTTGTATTACACTACACTCATTTAAGATTCTGATGATCGTGTTTTTGAATTCATCCTATTGTGTAATATACGAAATTCTCTTTTTCCAACATACAAAAATACAATTTATCCTTTACCCCCAAACTTATACTAGTCGATTCTAGTAATTTCCTGTCTTAGCTTGTCAACTTTTATACAACATTTATAAACACTTTAAAATTACAAATATATTTTTAACCTTTTACGTGAATATTGTCATTTTGCTGTTGCAAGGCAAGACCATATTAACTCAATATATTTTTTAAAATCCAAGATTAAAATGATAGATTTTTTATTTGCGCTTGTAAATGATTGAAACAAGAAAATGCGCTTGTGAATGTTGAAAACAAGAAAACTATCACTTAGGTAATATGTTTGAGATGTTCTTTAAATAAAAAATCAGGCGGAGGGTTACCTTAACCTCAACCACTTCGTGGTGGCATTTTTGGGTAATTTGCACAGAACGAACGACAAAAAAGGTCTCTGAATCCTAAGAATACTAATACTATAGTTACACTATAGTTAACTATAATTATATACCATGGTATAAGATCTATAGATAATCTATCTATAGATAAGTACTGTGGAATCAATAATGATTAAGATGAGGGATCCATTCTACCTGTAATAATTGCACTCAGAAGCATTAATATGAAAATAAAACTCTGCATGTAAAATTGATTACTCAAAATTACAAAAATGAAATCAAAGTTTCCGTAAATAAGACATTTCTGTCTTAAAACTTGCCTAATATCACCTGACCTCAAATTTCTTAATGCTTTGATACCACGGTATTTAGTTAAAAATTCCTAATTATCTAATCAAAATCTCTATATTGTACTTCTGGTTCTAATTAATAGTTCACACTTTCACAATAAGGATATAAATCCAGAAATATCTTTATTAATATCTGTTCAAATTCTTTTTCACAAAAAAAATATTATTGTATTATGGTTTACTTAGAGCAGAATTACATTTTTGATTATAAACTTCTGTTCTGTTTGGATGGTTTGTTCTAAATCTAAACTTATCACACACAGTCAAGTGTAATGAACTGCTGTTCAGATGTTAATTATAATGATGGCGAATTTTTTGCTAAAAATGTAATTCATTAAAGTTATCAAGTGATTAAAGTATAATTCTGTTCTGAACTGTTTGTAGCCATTTTTCTGGGTTCAAATTCTTGCAGAATAGTATTGACTTTTATTATTTTTGAGGATTCAAATCTCACTAAAATTGTCATATCAACTATATTGCTTGGTTAAGCCTCAAGTTCTAAATGACAGATATTCTCAGCCGCCTGATTTTTTATTTAAAGAACATCTCAAACATATTACCTAAGTGATAGTTTTCTTGTTTTCATCATTCCCAAGCGCATTTTCTTGTTTCAATCATTTACAAGCGCAAATAAAAAATCTATCATTTTAATCTTGGATTTTAAAAAATATATTTAAACCATTTTCAGTTTGAAATACTTTTTATATAGAATTAATTTTTCAAAGAATAAATTCATTGTACAGTCAAAAACATAAGAAAAAATTGAATTTTAATGTCAAAGCTGAAATTCAAAAGCCTTGTTCGGTCATCAGAGTACTTAGAATGCAATGTGTAACGTTTTAAGGTGTAAATCAAAATACTTCAAAACATAAGCAAGTAAATGAAGAAACCAATAATAGCTTCACAACAGATTGCGTACAGACTATCCATTCAGTTGAAAGTATACGTCGATATCTGTGAAGGTTTCTTAAAAATAAAATAATTTAGATAGAAATACGTATATTATCGACACAATATCACTTACATAGTAATACAAACAGCATACAGCACAGAATATCCAATTGTTGTTGTTTGCCCAAAAATGATCTATTCATGAATCATGATATTATCATGGATACCCAAATACACAGATTGATGGAGTGATTCGAATAATTCCATGATAACTCATGAGTAAATCTAATATAACAAACAAAAATATAGAGTAGATCAAATCAGAGAAATCACTAAAAATCTTACCAAATATCAAAACAAAACAGCTGATCGATGCGAGGACGATGTTTTGATTGTAGCACGAATTGATCTGATTTAGAGATTGAGTGTCGAAGGCTAGATGTTGAATGTCGTGAGGTTATGGTGATGGTTGGTTAATTGATACGATCGGTTAATTTTGGATGAGGAGAATACAATTCAAAATAGTAACAAAGTGAAAATCACAACAAACAGCACACACGTATACACAGAGCGACATGAACAAGAATCTAAGTACACGGATAACGATTGTCGGGTCATATTGCCTCCGAGATTCCTTTGAATTGACCCACAAATGTCACAAAACACGAGATCTCAAAGAAATGGCCAAAAGCCGCTCACAAATATCAAAACAAAACAGCTGATCGATGCGAGGACGATGTTTTGATTGTAGCACGAATTGAGTTGAGAGCGCTGAGATGTTCCATGCAACCAGGTGATGACGATAAAATGTTTCGTGAATTGATAGGATAGGTAACATTGTGGATAATGTGAAAAGTATGTTTAAAAACAATAACAAAGTGAATACACAACTGACAACACACAAAATCGTCACCCAAACACGTACACACAGACAGGTTTGTTGATGTTGTGAAATAGGCTCGAAACAGAAGAATAAACGTTTCTGGACCACATAGCCACCGAGATTGCTCCGAATTGACCCACAAATGTCCCAAAACACGAGATCTCAATCACAACAACACACGTAAAGCAGTGTTTACACTGCTGAAAGTAGACCTGCAGACATGCTCTGCGGGAGATTAGCAATGTGTTCAGAAAATGCACATAAATACAGTAAAGCCCATGAAAAAGGTCCGTTCATATAACTTATAACTCTACACTGAACTCTACGGTCTTACTTTCACTGTACTCCGCCAACTCCTTCTATTTTGTGTGCAACGCAGAATGGTATGATTTTTTATGGGCGCTAGTGCCCTCCAATGTTTTATTGGGGAAAAGCGTCACTCAACACAGCCAAAATCATAAAAAATCTATAATAATTAAAAAAGTTTTACAAATAGATTTGAGTGAAATATGCAAACCATGAAAAGGTTTTGGATTTTGTTTGTAGTTAGTATTTTGAATGACAAGCTTGGCCATTTTTCCGGATTCACTTTCATAAAATGTACTGTTTATTCTAAATCAGTTGCCTCTAATTTGTTGAATTCTAATAAATTAGTACAACGAACAAACGAGAAGTCAATATGCGTTGTTCTGTTTAGCTTTGTTCATTTTAATTTGAACTTTGGTTTGAGTTGCACCTCTGCGAGTGTCAACTATTTTCGCATTATTTTGCCAAGTCATGTTTGTTCGACTTCTGCGAACCACGATTTCCCTTTTCGTGTTATTACAAATGGCATTTTCTGTGGTCTTGATGACCGATGGCTCGCCTGATGAGGTAAGTTATCTTTTTCTAGTATTTCCCAACTGACATACCTTTACTCTTCTCTAGACAATATACCATGGCACAATGAGATCATCTCAGGCAAACGACCCATTCTGACCCTTGGCAAGCTCGTTCACTCAAGCCAGGTTGTCCTACTGGTAGGTGAGCTCACCAAACCGGAAGACATTTATGTGTACGAAATCCCGGTGACTGAAACTACGAGCATCAGCAAGTTAGCATTGAGTGGTGGCGTACTGTTTTCAAAGAAATGGCCTGTGATTTACAATGAACTCGCTAAAGTGTCGACAGTGTTCCTTGTGTCGGACTCTGCTCACGACTATTTGATGCTATATGCCGATATGTTCAACCAAGACGTTTTTGCGGCTTACAACATCAAGGATGGAAGCATGACCAAAATGGAATTTTCTTTCCCTCGCCATGACATCATAATGATTTCGTCAACAGATGTGTTGAGCAGTTTTTTTCTGGTGCCAGCCAAACATATCTTTCGCCGATTCCATTATCTGTATAACGGACCAATCAATACGAAGCAAGTTTTTCTTCCCAACACGACCACAATGAGTCAAACTGGTGACTCATTGAATTTTTGCTCAAGCACGACTACCGAATTTATAATGGCAATTCTTGCCGAAGCTGGTGACTGCCCAGATGATGCTATTGATTGCTCGTGGAACATCACTTCTGGATTTGCCGACAACCACCAAATCACACTGTTCGATCAAGATGGAAGCGTGTACATGTTTCCAAAGTCTTCTCTTGATGCCGATCTGAGTATTCCGGTCAAATTGGTCAAAACCCAATTAAGCAACTACTTTGTGCTGTCTAAGAATGAATCCACCATTGCTCCAACCACGAGCAATGTGTCCGTCGTTCCGGTCAATACTGAAAGTAAGTGTATGTTTGTTGACTATTTTTCATTAACAAAATAATTTTAGGTGACCGAAGCAACATTGGTTTTATTGTCGTGATCGCGATTTTAGTGATCATTCTCTTGCTCGGGATTGTGCTTTATTTCGTCAATCCCTGTAAAACTTCGAGCAAAAAGGAGAAGGCAAACAAAGCTGCCATTCTTGACTCACCAAAAGATAGAAGCGACAAAGCTACTGAGAAGAAAAGTGATGCCCCAAAAGAGGGCGCTAAACCAAAAGCGAAGGACAAAACTTCAGCTAAAGTAGGCCATACAGGAAAGCCTGGTGGACGATCAGGAAAGCGTACTCCCAAGACTGGTCGCAACGGCTCAGGAGCACGAGGATCAAGATCGAAGCAGAGTAGCAAAGCCAAAACTGGTCGCAATGGTGGTCATCGATCTGCTGCTCCATCTGCCAACTCATCCCAAGCAGACTCGGCCATGTCAGCTCAATCACAACCACAGAACAAATCGTCTTCTGGCTCATCGGCACCCAAAAAGGACTCCCGCAGTGTTGCCTCGTCCGTTCGAAAGGCAAAACGCTCTCCAGGCAACTCTTCTCGCAGATGAAGAAAATCTTTGCCGAAAAGAAATTGATCCAACTAGTCATCGACCAGTGCAATGACAACAGTTTCGAATAAATTATTTCAAATTGAATGTCTTTTTGTCCTTTATTAAATTAGGTTGAAACAATATTTTGCGATTTTAAAATCCATGTTCTCTTTTTGCAAACCAGGTTTCGTTTGAGTGATCATGATGTTACAATCTGCTTCAAAGGCTAACAAGCGTAAGTCTTAACCAAAGCTCTACTTCGAAGAGCTGAAACATTTGAAACAGTGAAAAGCCCGCAATTCGGAAACCACACAAAAATTGAGGCTTGAGAACAAGTTTTGCCATTTCTCCTGATTTCACTTTCAAACTGAACTGGTTATTTTAAATCAGTTGTCTCTAATTTGTCGAATTCTAATAAACTCGTACAAAGAACAAACGAGTAATCAAAATGCGTTGTTCTGTTTAGCTTTGTCCATTTTGAGTTGAACTAGCGCTGCCACTTCAGTAGAAAATGCAGGAAAGTTAAGCAAAGGGAACGTTAATATTTTTCTGCAAAAGTGGCTGGCCTAAGTTAAACTTTGGTTTGAGTTGCCCCTCTGCGAGTGTCAAATATTTTCGTATTATTTTGCCAAGTCATGTTTGTTCGTTTTCTACAAACCACAATGGTACTTTTCGTGCTACTTCAAATGGCATCTTTTGTCTTCTCGATGGCCGATGGCTCACCTGATGAGGTAAGTTATTTTTTTCTAGTATTTCCCAACTGACATACCTTTACTCTCCTCTAGACAATCTACAATGAGCTCATTTCACTCAAACGACCCATTCTCACAATTGGCAAACTCGTCCACTCAAGCCAAGTCGTTCTACTCGCAGGTCAGCTCACCAAACCTGAAGACATTTATGTGTACGAAATCCCGGTGGCTGAAACAACGAGCACCAGCAAGTTAGCATTGAGTGGTGGCGTACTGCTTCCAAAGAAATGGCCAGTGCTTTGCGTTGAACTCTCTAAAGCGTCGACCGTGGTCCTAGTGTCGGACAATGCACACGACTATGTGATGCTAATTGCCAATGGCTATTCAGCGGCTTACAACTTCAAGGATTCACACGTGGCCACCATGAAAATGGATTCCACTATCAATGGTTTCATAATGATTTCGTCAACAGATGTGTTTAGCAGCTTCTATCGGATCCCAAACGAACCTTACTTTAGCCGCTATCATTATCTGTATTCTGGACCAATGGCTACGATGCAAGTTTTCCTTTCCAACACGACCCGGACGCGTCAAATTGGTGGCTTAATGGAATTTTGCTCAAGCACCACTACCATGATGACAATTCTTATAGATGAAGCATGCCCAAACAATTCCTGATTGCTTCTGGAACATCACTTCTGGATTTGCCGACAACCACCAAATCACACTGATCGACCAAGATGGAAGCGTGTACATGTTTCCAAGATCGTCTCTTGATGCCGATCTGAGTATTCCAGTCAAATTGGTCAAAACCCAATTAAGCGACTACTTTGTGCTGTCTAAGGATGGACCAACTATTGCACCAAACACGAGCAATGTGTCCGTCGTTCCGGTCAATACTGAAAGTAAGTGTATGTTTGTTGATTATTTCCATTGACAAAACAAAATAATTTTAGGTGACCGAAGCAACATTAGCTTTATTGTCGTGATCGCCATTTTAATCGTCATTATCTTGCTCGGAATTGTGCTTTATTTCGTCAATCCCTGTAAGAGTTCAAGCAAAAAGGAGAAGGCAAACAAAGCTGACACTCTTAACTCACCAAACGATAGAAGCGGCAAAGCTACAGAGAAGAGTCAAAAGCCTGAAGCCCCAAAAGAGCGTCAACAAAAAGCGAAAGACAAAACTTCTACTAAAGGAGCACAGCAAACAAGAAAGCCTGCTGGTCGATCAGGAAGGCGCACTCCCCAGACTGGTCGCAAAGGCTCAGGACCACGAGGATCAAGATGCAAACAGAGTGCCAAAGCCAAAACTGATCGGGCTGGTCATCAATCGGCTGTTCCATCTGCCAACTGCTCCCAAGCAGACTCATCAGCCATGTCGGCACAATCACAACCCCAAGACAAGTCGTCTTCAGCCTCATCGGCACCCAAGAAAGATTCCCACAGTGGTGCTTCGTCCGCTCGGAAGGCAAAACGCACTCTTGGCAACTCTTCTCGAAGCTCTGGAAAATCTTTGCAGAAAAGAAATTGATGCAACTAGGCATTGACCAGTACAAAGGCAACAGTTTAAAATAAATTACTTCAAATTGAATGTCTTTTGGTTCTTTATTAAATTGATTAATTGTATTCTGAAACGATATTTTCAAACGATAATATAAAATTTGTTTTGTTTCGGCAAAGCCAAATTTAGATTGATTGATGCATAATGTTGCCAATTGTATTAATATATTCTTGAATGCTTGGTTGATTTGACAATTTGCATTTTGTCAAACTCTTTGAGGTCTGAGCTAAACCTCGAAGAGCAAAAAACATTTCGAGTGAAACCTTGCAAACAACAAAAAGGGATTTTGGATTTGGTTTGTATTTAGCATTTTTAATAAAAACAGGCTTGGCTATTTTTACCTGATTCCTTTCAAAATGGAGTTATTCTAAATCAGTTGCCTCTAATTAGCCGAATTCTAATAAACGTCAACGAACAAACAAGTAGTCAAAATGCGTTTTTCTGTCAGGTTTTGTTCATTTTGAGCTGATATTTGGTTTGTGTTGCACCTCTGCGAGTGTCAACTATTTTCGCATTATTTTGCCAAGTCATGTTTGTTCGTTTTCTACGAACCACGATTTCACTTATCGTGCTACTCCAAATTGCATCTTCTGTGGTCTCGATGACCGATGGCTCGCCTGATGAGGTAAGTTTCTCTCTTTTCTTCTCTCGCATTTCACAACTCACCCACCTTTACTCTCCTCTAGACAATCTACAATGAGCTCAGCTCGCGCAAACGACCCATTCTGACCATTGGCAAGCTCGCCCACTCAAGCCAGGTCGTATTACTCGCAGGTCAGCTAAACAAACCAGACGACATTTTTGTGTACGAAGTCCCGGTGGCCGAAACTACGAGCATCAGCAAGTTAGCATTGAGTGGTGGTGAACTGCTTTCAAAGAAATGGCCTGGACTTTACGTTGAATTCACTAAAGCGTCGTCAGTGGTCCTCGTGTCGGACTCTGTTCACGACTATGTGATGCTAATTGGCCCGAAATCTTTTTTGCGGCTTACAACATCAAGGATGCAAACGTGGCCAAGTGGAAAATGGCTGTCCCCCGCTATGACATAATGATTTCGTCCACCGACGTGTTAAGCAGTTTTTTTCTGCTGTCAATCGAACATTATTTTCTCCGCTCTCATTATCTGTATAACGGAGCAATCGATACGAAGCAAGTTTTTCTTCCCAACACGACCAAAATGAGTCAAACTGGTGACGCATTGAAATTTTGCTCAAGCACCAACACCATAATGGCAATTCTAACAACAGACTCATGCTTAGTGATGATACTCTTTGCTTGTGGAACATCACATCTGGATTTGCCGATAACCACCAAATCACACTGTTCGACCAAGATGGAAACGTGAATATATTTCCAAGATCTTCTCTTGATGCCGATCTGAGTATTCCGGTCAAAATGGTCAAATCCCAATTGAGCGACTACTTTGTGCTGTCCAAGAATGGACCTACCATTGCACCACACAATGTGTCCGTCATTCCGGTCAATACTGAAAGTAAGTGTAGTAAGTTTGTCTTCAATTTTCATTTACAAATCATTTTAGGTGACCGAAGCAACATTGGCTTTATTGTTGTGATCGCCATTTTAGTGATAATTCTCTTGCTCGGGATTGTGCTTTATTTCGTCAATCCCTGTAAAAGTTCGAGCAAAAAGGAGAAGGCAAACAAAGCTGCCATTCTTGAATCTCCAAAAGATAGAAGCGACAAAGCTACTGAAAAGAGTGGTCAAGCACCAAAAGAGAGCGTCAAACCAAAAGCGAAGGACAAAACTTCTGCTAAAGCAGGCCATACAGGAAAGCCTGGTGGTCGATCAGGAAAGCGTACTCCCAAGACTGGTCGCAAAGGCTCAGGACCACGAGGATCAAGATCCAAGCAGAGTAGCAAAGCCAAGACTGGTCGCACTGGTGGTAACCGATCTGCTGCTCCATCTGCCAACTCCTCACAAGCAGACTTGGCCATGTCAGCACCATCACAACCGCAGGACAAGTCGTCTTCTGCCTCATCTGCACCCAACAAGGACTCCCACAGTGGTGCCTCATCCGCTCGGAATGCAAGACGCACTCCTCGCAATTCTGCTACTCGAAGCCCTGGAAAACCTTTTCGAGGTGGAAAGTCCCAAAAGAAATTGATCCAACTAGGCCTCGACCAGTACCAAGGCAACAGTTTGAAATAGACTAATTCAAATGTCTTTTGGTTCTTTATTTAATTTATTGCATTTAAACATTAAAAATTTCGCAATCATAAAATCAATATTTTTTTTCTGCAAGCCTAATCTTAGAACACTCAAAATTTGAGCCCATGTAATGTTCTTATCTGCAACACAATCGTCACCATCCACAATTTCGATCCGGGAATTTCTGGTCCAACCCCATGGCCACTTGTAGGCAACATGCTCCAACGAGCACTCTCTCAGCAGCATCAACTCGACATTGAATGGAGCAAACAGTACAGAAGTCTGTATGGCTTCTATTCTGGTCCCCTGCTCGAGCTGATTGTCACTGACTTGGAACTTGTAAGAGTGTTGATTAGTGATTTTAGTCATTTTGTGGACCGTATCAACCTTCCATCGTATCATGTTTTGTGGAATAAGAATTTATTCTTTTCTCGTGGTGATCCAGTGGAGGCGCATTTGAATAATCTTTTTCTTACGTTTGCGCAGACAGGTGAGGTAGATCAATGATGGATAGATGTGTTTTGTTAAGTTGGATTTTCATTTTGAACGATTGTTTTTTTGGGGCCCCAAAGTTAATATCAAAAATTTTTTTTCGGTTTTGCAATCGATGTCATTGCAGCGATTGTTTTTTACTGTAAAAACAACAAAAAAAGAAGAAAGTGAAGGGAAAGTTTTTTTTTTTTTCATTTAAAAAACACTTCCGCATTTAATCACTTTGAATCTTTTTTTTTTTTAGTCATTTACCGAAATATGTTCTTGATTTTTTTCAATTACTTCATCAACTTGTCTCATCATATTTTTCAAAAGAAATGGTTGAATGAAGATAAAGTAAGAAACGATTTGGTTCAGTTGATGATGGATTCTCGAGTGGAGGATACAAAGAGTGAACAATTTTACAACAACAACAACAGCAATCTTATTGAGAAGAGTTGCGACAATGTTGTGGTAAAACATGAAATGACCGAAAGTGAGATTATCGCCAATCTAATTGTGTTCTGCTTGGCATGCTTTGAGGCAATCAGTTCCACGATTTCGCATTGCATTTTTATGAATGGATACAAACTAGGTCCTGTTGAATTAACCAAGCACCAGGTAGTGTTCATTCCAATCTTCCCAATCCACCACAATTCTCAGTATTATCCCAAACCCGAGTGCTTCAATCCTAACTATTTTATGACAGAGAACAGACTTCTTCTCAACAAGTACGCATTCCTCCCCTTTGGAACTTGTCCACGAAATTGTTTAGGGAGTAATTCGCTTATCATTGAAATGTTATCAAGAAATAAAACTTTGTTTAGTTAAACTTGTGAGAAATTACCACTTTTCAGTTGCACCCGAAACAACTACGAAATTGAGTTTTAAAAATGGAAATTATTTATTCGAATACTTTTTTGGTCTGAGTTGAGAAACGTAAATAAAATGTGCTTTTCAAATGTCAATTGGGTTAAATGTGCAATCGTCATTTCCGTTTTGTCATGACCTGATTTTGTGTTGTTGCTTTAATCTTGGTTTCATGTATAAAAAGCAATATTTAATATTTAGTCCATAACTTTTGTCGACAAAAATGGATACTTCAACTGATGAAGACCTGAAAGCTCGAATCAGTGCTCGACGAATTTATGTTTTGACCGAAGGTCGAAAGCGGGAAGGTATTGCTGATGGCACTGGCACGAGTACTGTGCCCGTTTGGTACGATCCGGTCGCATTCAAACGTGCACAACAACTCTTTTACGAGTACAGTGCAATGTAAGTTCAATTTATCAACTTTCTCAAATTAAGAAATTTTCCTAAATAACCCTAATTTCTCTCATCAGAATCCACGTAAGTCAATTCTTCGGTCTTCTTCTCGTGTACAATCACTTTGAAGCCACAATGCCCTTGTTGGTAACTGGAGTATCACGAACAATCTCTAAACTGTACACTCGTTACCTCTCCACAATGGTGCACGTTCGCAATTGGTTCACCTATGACCCCTTTGACCCAGAAAGTAAAGCATTTAAATCATTGAACGCAATCAGTGGGTTTCATCATCAAGTTGCGACCAAAATGAACCAGGAATCCAGTCCCCACCACTATGGACCCGATGACTTGTGGATGAGTCAGTACGCAATGTGTTACGCTCAGTTTACCTTTATGGGACTGATGACTGTGTTCCCAAAAGAGTTTGGATTTGGTTACTTTACGCCCGAAGATTTTCATGCAATGTTTCACTTTTGGCGTGTGATTGGTCACTGCTTGGGCATAGATGACCGGTTCAATTTGTGTGCGGGTAGTGATGAAGAGACGATTGAGTTTTGTCGTCAAATTTATTACAAAGATTGGATTCCGATGATTGAGGCTAAAACTGAAAAAGGCGGTCTAGCAATGACCAAGGGGATTGCGATTGCAATGGCTCAAGTTGTACCAATCATCAATTACAATGCAATGCTGCACTACTCGGCGCCATTTATGCAACTCAACATTGAGGACTATCCACTGGAAAGTATCAAAGATCACGCTGATTATGCTGCCTTTGTGGCACTGTTCAAAGTGGGAAATGCGTCCAAGTTGGCCAATTTGATTTCATCTCGACTGACACAAGTCGCAATCAAGGGATCGTCTTCGTTGAGATCGATTCATGAGAAACGATTGAAACGAAAATATGACGACAAAATCACTTTTGAACCTGATGAACGATGTCCGTTGAATATTACGATTGAGGGTTACAAGAATGCGTTCGAGTTGGAATTAGATTAGAATGTATATTTTTGATTTATTATCGGTATTACAAATATAATAAAAGTACAAGCAAAATTATCGTTTATATTGGAACAATTGAAGAGCCAAATCGAGATTGCCTTCGCAAATCACTTTCCAATCGGCCAACTTGATGTCTTTTGCATGTTCGGTGATGTAGTCAATACATTTCTCTTTCAGTTGAGTGGTTTGATGCAAATCAGACAAAAGTAGAATTTGTGCCACCGAATCGATAGTTAAATTGTCAATGAAATGCTTTTCACAAATTCGTTTCAACAGATCGAGTTGGAACTGTAAAAGATAAATTAGTTCCATGTCTTGATTCGAATTGTTCATTCATACCTTATCCGCTGCAGCCAACAGTTGCACTGTGTATCGATCTTGTGATGCAACTTTGCCTGTGTAAATGTACCGAAGCAATTCCTCGAAAACCATCTTGTTCATATCGTTAATCACTATCCGTGGGACCTTACAGTTCAAATTCTGCTTAAGCATATCCGCGAAAACTTTGGATCGAGTAGCGAGAACATTCTTGTGCGCTTTCAATGCCTTTCCACCTACAAGCAGAACAACATCCGAGAATTGTCCACTTTCCAGTAGTGAGCCATAATCTTGTGCCAATAAATCGGAGAATTCTTTTTCTTGACTAATCACTTGAGGAGCAGTTGAATCATTAATTTGCAACTAAAGAAATTACTTTATTAAGTGGGCAACATTCAAATGAAACCAACCTCACAGTAGATAGTCAATTTGTCATTCACCAAAAGCTCGAGATCATTCACTTTTCTCGGATAAAAATAGAATCCTTCATTGTAAGAAGCACTGACTATGTTGCCAAACTCGATCAATTTTTCTGTATCAATTACAACAACAAAAAGTCAAAACAACCCACAAATTGAAATGCATCTTACCTTGAGTAGAACACTTTTCACCTTTTGAATTCACCAGTGAAACACGACAAGTCAGTGAAATTTTACTGTAACAGACTTGAACGCATAAAGATATTCCTATTAGGTCTGTAGTAGTGGCAGTTTTCTCAGTTGTATGTTGAATTATTCGAACTTTTGGATACAAAATCAAATTTAATTTGATATTTTGGTTGTTTGAAAATGAAAAAGATTGTGATATTAATCTGGATATCTGTTGACTGTAATTCTCAATCTCCCATGTGAGTGAAGCAATATTGGCATTTTTTGGAAGTCGGGTCATGTTGGTTGAACTTGAACAGAGATGACTGGTAGAAAGAGCAGAAAAGTCACACGAAAATCAAGGATTGGCATAAAAGTTAAACTCAAATCAGTTTATTTCACTCTCATGACTAATCAGGCAAACACAGTGAAACCTTTGACAATATTCAGCACAAGCGTGATCTTGAAATCAAACATCAAATTCGCGAGATATGTGTCGAACAAAAAGGATATAAGTTGTTAAACAGAGCCGTTTCTGTCGGACACGATGACCAAGAGGAGATTGGAGAACAGTAACGAAAAGTACGGAACTCGGATCGAACGACACACAAAGCCCGAACCAAACAAAACATACTGGTAGAACAGAGATCGAGAGCATTTGAGAAAACAAGAGTAGTATCAGAGGTGATGGCCCAGAGTGGTAGTGGCTTTTGGGCGGGGGCATCTTTAATCAGGACCAATAAGAAAGAACAAGTTTTGGGACGTTACAAGCCCTTACCAAGCCAGTGATTGGCTTTTCACACAGTGTAGAGTACACTGTAGACACTTATTGTTTGTTGCTTGTTTGGGAGATGAGATCGAGATCGACTTATGACACTGTCTACTGGAAAGAAGAAGAGAAGGGGATTATTCCCCTTTGTCACCAGTGGTGACAAACCGCAATGACTCACCACTATTGAGGGGTGCTTGATTTTAGCCGTAAACAACAGCAATTTGTCCAACTTGTAGTGCGTGTGACCGGGACAACTCACCATCCAGAAGCAATTAAAGTGTCAAAGTGGAGGTTAATTATAGTTTGGGATGAGACAATAAATTGCCATTAGCTGTCAGAGCGAATCTCGCGTAATGCGAAACATGTGTCTCTTCACGAGCATCTCGGTACACCACCGATCGAGGAACAGCACGGCATGCACTCATTCTGACCAATGTAACCTGATCCAGTACATGCACTGCAGAGCCTCACCACCTGCTGCCATTAAGTGAGCACTCGATGAGAGTCGTCGAGAGAAATATGTGTCAATTTTAATAAACCAAATTCCTGCGAATCCAACCGAAAAGATCAAAAATGTTAACGGAGAGCCTAATGGAGAGTAATTATTTAAGCCTGAAGCCAGAACTGAAGAACTTAAGTTATCGGACTTATCAAACGTGCGCAATTGTTTTACTTGACATGTAGTCCAAAAGAACACGAAGAAGTGAGTATTAAAGATCAAGCTGATTGTGCCACCTTCGCATCTTTGCTACTGTTCCAAGAAGGAAAATGCATCCAATTTAGCCAATTTGACCTAATCTAGGCTGATACAAATTGCAATTAAAAGTTTGGTTTCGTTGAGATTCGTGCTGAGACTGAAAGATTGAAAGAGATAGAGA
The DNA here is from genome assembly GCA_023373905.1 of Rhizoglyphus robini. NCBI lineage: Eukaryota > Metazoa > Arthropoda > Arachnida > Sarcoptiformes > Acaridae > Rhizoglyphus > Rhizoglyphus robini. The sequence goes on from JAKIJQ010000340.1 coordinate 90,815, forward strand.
AATTACTTAGGCGAATGTATGACAAAAAGATCACTCACAAACCTGATGAACGATGTCCGTTGATTATTACGATTGAGGGTTAGAAGAATGCGTTCGAGTTGGAATTGGATTAAATTGTATGTTTATATTGGAACAATTGATGAGCCAATTCGAGATTGCCTTCGCAAATCACTTTCCAATCGGCCAACTTAATATCTTTGGCATGTTCGGCGATGTAATCGATGCATTTCGCTTTGAGTTGAGTAGTTTGATGTAGATCAGCTAATAGCAGAATTTGACCCACCGAATTGACAGTTAAAGTATCAATGAGATGCTTCTCGCAGATCGATTTCAATAGATCGAGTTTGTACTGTAAAAGATTTATGAAAGTTAGCAATGATAAAAATTTTTCGAATAGCGTGAAAACCTTTTTACCTTATTCGCTTCGGCCAACAGTTGCACTGTGTATCGATCGAGTGATGCAACTTTGCCCGTGTAAATGTACCGAAGCAATTCATCGAAAACCTTCTCGTCCACATCGGTAATCTCAACTCGATTGATTAGTTTCCCCTTAAAATTCTGCTCAAATATAGCTGCGAAAACCTTTGATCGAGTAGCGAGAACATTTTTGTGTGCCTTCAATTCCTTTCCGCCCACAAGCAGAACAACATCCGAGAATTGTCCACTTTCCAGTAGTGAGCCATAATCTTGTGCCAATGAATCGGAGCATTCTTTCTCGCGAGTAATATCCATAACTTCAAGAGCAATTGAATCCTGAATTTGCACCTAATGAAAATCGATTACTCAATTAATGGTCTAGAATGTTCAAATGAAACCTACCTCACAGTAGACAGTCAATTTGTCGTTCACCAAAAGCCCATTCTCTTTCAATTTATCTGGATAATAAAAAAAACCCTCCTTCGTAAGCATTGTTTGTGTTGCCAAGCTTGATCTGTATCTCTGTAATAATTATAAACAAACATAAATACAATAGAACGAATTGAAATGCATCATACCTTGAGCTCATGAGTAGAACACTTTCACCTTTTGAATTCACGAGTGAAACACGACAATTCAGGGACATTTCACTGGAGAGGACTTTTCCTGAAAATGATATTCCTATTTGATTACCAACTTCATCTTTTGTAAAATTCATTTTAACTTTTGGGTACAAGACGAGGTGACATGTGATGTTTAGCTTGTTTGGAAATGAAAAAGATGGCGATATCACTTTGGATGTCTGCTTACTGAAATTCGCAATCTCCCATGTGATCGAAGCAATATTGGCGTTCATTGGAACCTGGGAACAATGTTGGTTGAACTCGAACAGAGCCGACTGGCAGAAAATTCACAGAAAATTCACAGAAAATCAAGTCGTTATTAGATCAAGTGTTTGTTTACTTTTGTAGGCTAAAATAGAGAAAGCATTCATAGACGAAGTACAAGCAAAATACCATTTTAGAGATATTTTTGATTGTTAATTCTATTTCGGTTTAACTTTCAATTGTGAATTACAATTTGTGATATTGACTATCAAAGAACGACTTCAACACAATTGTCAATTGAAGCATTGAGCATAGCTGTCTCTTCTTGAATATTACGATTGATGGTTACAAGAATGCGTTCGACTTTGGAATTGGATTTAAAATTGTTTTTTGTTTTATTTTTAAATATACAAATATATAAAATAAAATAATATTTTAAATATCTATGTAAGACAATTATCGTTTATGCTGAAACAATTGAAGAGCCAAATCGAGATTGCGCTCGCAAATCACTTTCCAATCGGCCAACTTGATGTCTTTAGCATTTTCGGTGATGTAGTCGATGCATTTCGCTTTGAGTTGAGTGGTTTGATGCAAATCAGATAAAAGCAAAATCTGTGCCACAGAATTGACGGTTAAAGTATTAATGAGACGTTTCTCGCAGATCGATTTCAACAGATCGAGTTGGAACTGTAAATAAATTAAAAAGATAAATTAGTTTGTGACCTTCCAACAGAGTGAAGACTCATACCTTGTCGGCTGCAGCCAACAGTTGCACTGTGATCGATCGAGTGATGCAACTTTGCCCGTGTAAATGTACCGAAGCAATTCATCGAAAACCTCCTTGTCCACATCGGTGATCTCAACTCGATTGTTTAGTTGCCCCTTCGAATTCTGCTCAAACATAGCGGCGAAAACCTTAGATCGAGCAGCGAGAACATTCCTGTGTGCCTTCAATTCCTTTCCGCCCACAAGCAGAACAACATCCGAGAATTGTCCACTTTCCAGTAGTGAGCCATAATCTTGTGCAATTGAATCAAAGCATTCTTGACGATCAGTTGGATCCATAATTTTAATCTAAAAAATTGATTATTCAAGTAGCACATTTAAAATTTTAAATAAAACCTACCTCACAGTAGATAGTCAATTTGTCGTTCAAGAGCGCATTCTCATTCTCATTCACTCCACCGAGATAATAATGGAATAATCCTTCGTAAGGATTAATATAGCTTGTGCTGCGAACATTGACCAGTCTCGCTGTTATTACAAACAACAAATTAAATACAATAAATAAACTCACAAAGGGCATCTTACCTTGAGTAGAACACTTTTTACCTTTGGAATTCAATAATGAAACATCACACATTGGCCACATTCCATTAGAGCAGCCTTGAACGTATGGCAATACAACCATCAGGTCAACAACTTCATCTTGTACAAAATGATTCATTTGAACTTTTGGGAACAAAGCCAGTTTTGATGTGATATTTTGGTTGTTTGGAAATGAAAAAGATGGCGATATCACTTTGGATGTCTGCTTACTGAAATTCGCAATCTCCCATGTGATCGAAGCAATATTGGCGTTCATTGGAACTTGGCTCATTTTGGTTGAATTTGAACTGACTGATCAGAAAAAGCACAAAAGTCACAGAAAATCAAGTTCAGAGTTGGTTTACTAATTGGAGGAATGGCTCAAAGTGAGAACCCGTTCATAGACGAGGTACAAGCAAAATAACATTTTAGCAATATTTTGGTTGCCAATTCTATTCTGGTTGTGACTTTTGTGAAATACAATATGTTATTGGCTATCAAAGAACGATTCTGTAGCACAATTGCATTTTATGATTTAAAACACCTGCAATATGAAATGAAAAGTTTTTTACCGAATACGCAAATACCACAATCAAGTTTAGAAAACATTCAGAACATTAATTTAAAAAGTCAATAATTCCAAAACTATTTCCGGTTTAAAACTTTTTGCAATTTTGGCTAGTGTTTCTGGCTTTATTGTCACTCTCTGTGATGTTTTACATTCATTACGCAATTACATGTGTAATATTATAATAAACTAAATCTGCTTTTAGGCAGACACTGGCAGTCGAATCTAGTGAGGAAGTATTGATATGTCATATATTTGTCATAATATACGTTCAATCACTTTGCACCAAATGACAATATGTCACTGGAAAAACCAGCGCTGTGTTTGAATGCTCAAAAGTGCACTTCATTTTGACAATTATGCACAATGAACGCGTTGAGTTTGTTATTTTAAGTACTTCGCACATTTATCGTGCTTTGCTGTTTTGACTGAAAATTAACTTCAGCATCAATGCATTTTATTGTTCATATGTCAAATACATTTAGGCGCTTATCATCAGTATCTATCAGCAATTGGCTTGAACTTTGATGCTATTTACAGAAATGTGCATCACTTTTGTATATATCACGTGTATCACATGTGTCTTATCATTTAAATGATTAATGCAATTGCAATTAGTGAACACAATTTTTGACATGAGTGCATTTGTGTGTGTTGGTCTTGTTTATCAAAGAATCTTCAAAAAAGAAAATCAACGAATTTGTGTGTACTTTTTATTGAGTTCACCGTGGTTGAGTATCTACCAGTAAGCATTTGTTTGACATACAAAAATTGGTATTATTAGATTAGAGATTTGACATGTGTGTATTACTTAATGTCGTTACTTTATACATCATGTGACGGGTAGACGATATATCGTATCGTTTCTAATCAGGCTCACACTTGAATGAGTCACTTGTCGGTTGGGTATTTATATCACTGGCATACTTTGCAAAGTGCAGTTCAACGCCTAAATTGCCAGCCAAACTTGCCAAACATATAAAAGCCCAAAAGCACACATCGCCAGGTGATTATTACCGGGACAACGAGTGAGGTAAAGCCACTTTCAATACGCATTTGTACGATGTTTGCCTCATCAACACTAAAACGACAGCAAAATTTGCTACAGCCTTCAAAAGCCACCAAATCACTCAAAATGGCTTCAAAAATTCAAGCCAAATTTACCAGAAATTATCTTCCCACAATTCCGGACGTTTGTATTCAAGTCATTTTGCGTCACCTTCCTCTTCAAGATCATTTTCACTCACTCCGATTGGTCTGTCGTCAATGGTTGGCTCTACAACGAAGTGTCCTGTCCAAACGTGAATCACTGACTCTACTTTTGGGTCCTACGGCACTCGGTATTTTGGTCACATCAGAATTTTCCATTTCAATCTCGCAGTACTTGAACAGTCTCGAACAGGACGAGTTTGATCAACTCGCATTCGATCAACTGAATCTAGAGATTATCGTCAATTTGATCTATGAATTACCACGAATAACTAAATTGACAATCTCATTGGACTGTAGCTCTCTGTCTCAAATTGATCACTTGATTGGACTGCTTCGCTCTCATTGGTCTTCTGAATTGACTTCATTAAAACTCTACTTTTACATTGTGGATGAAGAGGAAGGCGAATACGAAAGTCAAAAATGGAAATTCACTGAAAAGTTGATTTGCTTGATGGACCAAATTAATTCACTTCCAAAGTTGGTTCACTTGACTTTGGATGTGAGAAATTGGTTTTGGGCGGACCTACTTGCGAGAAAACCAGAACTCTCGTTACCAAATTCACTTGAAGACTTCTACATTGATTCACTAGATGACGTAGTGGTGATTCTCAATTGGACTCGAAAGTTGATGAATTCGCCTCAAAATTCTCTCAAGAAAATTGGATTCGGTCATGAGATTTACTCAAATTCGTATTTGGACAAGTTTGTTCAACTTCCAATTGAGCAAGCAATGAAATTCACGAATATAAACATGCACTACCAGTCAGAGGAGAGTTTGACAAAATTTTGTGCTCATTTTAGGGCATTACAAACGCTGATTATATCGTTTTGTGATCTTTCGTTTGCGAAATTGGCCAAATGTTTAGCCGCGCTCGAAGGACTCGAAAATTTAGAGTTGAAAAATTACCCTTTTAGTGAAATCGATCATTCAAATGTCGAAGAAAAAGAGATTTTCCAGTTTAAATCATTGAAAATGTTAACATTCGACATTTTCACCACAACACACGATCAATTGGCAAACGAAAACTGGCAACAGATTTTGCCAAACTTGGAAGTACTGAAACTGTTCAACGATTACCACGAATGTCGTGAATGTGGCTACAAGACACCCGAAGAGGTCACCACTAGACAGCAGAATGACTGTGTCAAACAGTTGCTGCAACCTTGGGTATCGATTTTCCAAAATAAGAAAATGAAAAAAATATTTACTTTTAAACCCGAATTACGAGAATGGACTTTAGGTGATTTGTGAAATGTTAATTAATCATTTAAGTATTATTAATCAATTGAATTAAATCATTGAATTTTGTTGCTAAATTCCCAACAAGTTTCTTTCTTGTGGTTTTAAGCTACGGGTAATTCGTATTTCAGGTTGAATATTGTTTCTTGAACATAAATACGAAATACGCGCTAATGTAGGAAATGATCTATAAAATGATAAAATTATTTAGTTAAAAGTACCAAATTGATTTCAAAAGTAAAACTACTAAATAATAAGTTTTCGATGTAATGCGATAATTTCCAAACAGTCGAAACGAGTAGCGACGCAGTCGGCGACTAAGTTGAAAGGAGTGTGCCTGAAATGGAGTAAACATTTGAGTAAATGAACAACATATTAATTGCATTAATAGTAACCTTGAACAAGTAGGCATTGTTCAACAAGCCAAATCCACCGTGATGGAGAAAGCTCAAGTAGAACTGTCGATTGAGCACCTCCAGGCGACTGCACAATTTGACCACACAAGAGCACTCATGGATGATGACAAACATATTGAGGTTGCATTCGAGGATTGCAATAAAGACCATACATTTCTCAGAGAATGAATACTTCACATACAGGACAATGAACAGGAGATAGCATTGGGCCGTTATGAAAAAGGGAATAATGACAGACAAGATAGGCTTACAGTATCGGCTGTACTCCCCAATCAGTTTGCCCATCTCCACTATTTCAGCGTTGGCTTGAATATATTTCTCAAATGCCATGAGAAGCTTCACAGGGGTCTTCTTGGGATTTGTGTTATCCACCGTTTGGATGATGTCAACAAATTTGACAATCAACTCTTTCTGTCGGATTCGAATGTATCGAGAAGCCAGAACTGTGTAGATTACTGTGGCAAATACGGCTAAGGGAATTGGCCACGAGTTGTTAAATATTTCAACCATAGTCAAAAATATTCTACTTGCCATAGTAAATATAATAAAGTCCTGCGGGAAAGATAACCAGCCAGTAGAGAATTAGGCGCCAATTGAGGCTTGAGGTGGAAGTGAGCCAAGCTTTAATCAGGAAGTAGCTTGTCCAGCCAACATCATGCATCGTGATGATGCTTAGAAGTACAGACTTGATCCGATCGCGCAACCGAATGATCTTTCCGCTTTCCTCAGTATCGAGTTCTGTAAGAAAAGTTTTATTTTTAAAAAATTAAACTAAATATCATTCGTTATAGAACCCATTGAGCCAATAATAATTTTGTCGCCAACTTTGTAGAATCTATATTTCTTATCAACATGTTTGGTGTAAGCAAGCATTGCGTAAATGAAGTTTGCAGCAATCCAATCGAGAATGAAACAAAAATCCATCTGAGCCCAAATGGCCTGAGGACACACTCTATGGGTGAACACGTATGAAGCAGACTGAAGCTCCCACCAATTGAACTGTCCATCAGCGTGGTTCGATTCGTAGTACAAACCAACCGTTCCATAAGAAAATGTGAGAAACAAAACCAAAACCGGGAGACGGTAATGCCAAGTCGGTGGTCGCTCGGTTGTTGACAGGCGAGTTTCACTAGACACAGTTTGAATGGGATCAGACTGAACGTACATTGCCCCGAAATGGCTGCAAATTGGCTTGATTACCATTTTGTGAATCAAAAGTATGCCAAATACAGTAAGGTCAACAATTAATTGTTTTAATTTAAACATTTTGATATTTTGATTAAATTAACCAATTTTTTAAAGTTGCTCTATGACAATACTAATGAAAATAATTAATTTTATTGCAAAGGTTTGCAATTCGCTGTTAATCAAATATTTAAATTCAAAAATCAATATTTTACCACAAGACAATTAATAAAAGTTTGCAGTTGAAATTGACTAATAAAATAATTTCAAAAAAATAAACACTTTTATTATTTATGAACAAATTTAAATTGGCGAAAACCTTGTTCCCTGTTGGAGCAGCAGTGCTGGTCAATTTGGAACATCGATGATTGAGTCAATGGAGTGTTTGTAATTCACGAGTGTATGTTCAAATAAGAAGAAAACATTTGAATAAAGCCATTTGTGGGTAGCTTGTTAGTAACTTTTTGCTGTTTTTGTTTTATTTAATAATTTTTATTTTATTAAGTTACTAATGTTGAATACAGAGCAAGTAAAAAATAATAAAGTTACATTTTTATTATCTTTGTTGTTGAAATCTATAGCAATCAATTTGTTTGTAGGGAATAAACACACTCTCTAATGATCAAATTGAGTGACATTTGCAAGTTATAATACAAATCAATACTTTTTTGTCAAATATGACTTGGAGACACATTTTATTGTGGAGCTTATTATTTTCGCGTATAATTAATAAATGTCTTTTTCGATATTTGAAATGGTATTATTTTCTAGCAATCAATAATCAAAGAATGTACGTAGTGAGGAGTATATCATATCTGGCCATCAAATTTGAAAGCAAAGAGACTTTGGATCTCACAATTGTCTTGAGAATCTCAGAAATTAATAATAAAAAATGCATTTAATACAATATTCGTAATTATCGGTCATGCCATAATATTAGAATAAATTAAAATATATCCATTGATCTTTGAGCATTGATATATTTAATCTGTTTTTATCTTAATGATGATCAAATCTACAAAAGAGTAAAATTTAGTTTTATATTCAAACTTTTAAATAGTGATAGTTCTTACCATTATCTTCTAAATAATCGATAGTGGCTTACTTAGTCATTATAATTAAAGAAAGATTTAGACGACAGCTAAACGATATTGAAATAATATCAACAAATTGTGCCATCATTGGATCATGGTTAACTATTACACTGATCTACAGGAAAGGTCAAGTTTTAGGTACTCGGAATTTTATAAACTATTCTTACAGAATTTTTGACGTAGAATTCGATGGTCTGGTCAAAATTGACCGTTTGACTTCAGTTTTTGAGATATTCAAGTTTTAAGCGGATTTTTGTCCAAATCTTTGATCTTGGTTCGAATCCAAATACGATTACTCTTTTCGATCATACGAAAAAAGGAGGATACAAACTGTCTAAACTATTAAAGTGTCATTGACTCTAAAATTGACAAGTCTAAAGTAATAGATATCCATCTTAGTCTTATTCAGTTAGCTCTAATTTGGCTATTTGATGTTGAATGCTTTATGATGATGTCTTCATAAGGAAGTGTTGCGTAATTTGGTTGCAATTTGGTGTTGTAAAACTTGATCAATGCTTGCTGATGGTCTGCTGATAAGAAAGCAGTGCGACAAATTTTCGTAAAAATTTTAGTTAACTAGCAGAGGATTTTTGGTTGCTGGCACACCACCAAGCAAATTGACAATTTCGGAGACGACTTGTTAAAAGATGGATTTAATGTTTAAACTATTATGCATTCTAACATTGTTTGGTACATTCACGGCTGGTTCATCAACAGATAATAATGGTAAGTCTCGTGGGTCACATGACTTTATCACATATATGATCTATTTAGGAATAAGCAGCATCACCGAAACGGAAATTCCCGAATTTGTTAAAGATCATTTTGCAAATTTCAACCTGTTCAAAAGTATAATTCTTAGTCTCGACAATCCCGCAAACCGAACACTTGGAAATCTGGCTACCTGTTTACTAGTCACCCGGACACAGTACGACCGACTGGTGAAACAAATTCTCTACCTAGAACCGAGTGATTATGTTCGCATTATGCGGTACACAGTGCCGGTTGTGTTTGATCTGTTCAATTCGATCATTGAATCAATGTCAGGCTCGAGTGTGCTCAATTCGGACTCTACTTCAAGTCTACTCTCATCGATACTCGAATGCACAAAACAAATTACTGGCACACAAATTCAGACGTTCTTTCTTAGCTCAACCAGCCCACAATATTCACTCAACTATTCTGCATTTCACATTTATTCAGTCCTCCTACAGTACAGAGAAAATATTTCGAATTTCAAAATTGAAATTGGCGACAATTTGAAATTGGAAATTTCAATTTCCTCAATACTAGGCTCGCCCCAGATGTTCATCAACCGCGCAGATCAAGTTTGGAATGAAGCGTTGAATCGCAATGTGTCAGCAAACAAATTCACCGCTATTGTGGCTGTGATTGATAAGTTGGAATCGATTCTCGAAACACAAAATTACGCAATCAATTCACAAATTGTCAGTGTTGATGTGTACCGGAATGACCGACTGGTTCTCCATCCGTACAGAATAACTTTTCGGTATGTAATTTACTAATTGATTATTAAATGTTTTAAAAATATTTTTTAAAATCAAGATTTAAAAATTTAAAACAAAGACCATTGGGAAATTTGGCAAAATTTGGAACATACTTTCAGGAAACCGCTTTGTTTGAAAGTGTATTCTGTTCAGTTGATTCAGTTGAGACCACTCAATCGGTTACTGTTGCAACGTGTGATGGCTATCGAGCTTACGCGGCACTTGTGGACAAAACGAATCAAAGTAAGATGCTAATTTACTAAATATTTTGCTAATTTTCCATTCATTAGCCACTTCAATCAGTATGCCAATGACCCAAAAGAAGAAGGAATTTCTGATCATGTCCTCCTATGTAATGCGACTTATAGGACAGCTTGTAGAAATCAAAGCGCAACTCGAGAAAAAATCATCATCCAACATTGATGCGGCCTGTTTGTTAGACTATTTAGCGCAAACCAGCGAATGTTATCAAAAAAATTTTCAAATTCAAGATTATCTCATCATTTTTGGGATCTATCATCAGGTGTTCCGCCAGACAGTGGTACAGATATACGAGGTGCTGAGCAAAATTGTCGAATTGACCTCAGATTGGTTGAGTAGAACTGATGATGGAGCTCAAATTGTGATAAAAATGAGTGTGTTCATTCAAGAAATGACACAAAACACATTGAATTTCCTCGTGAACGCAACTCATCACACTTTGTCGTTCAATTCGCCACTGATCAACTCTCAAACTGTTCGCTTTACCTCAGGCAGCCTTTCACAAGACAATTTGAGTTTGACACTTGATCTAATGCCGCAAATGTACATGGAAATTAGATTGGCTGATGGGGCTAACAACAACAACAACAACAGCAACAACAATAACAATAATTCATACAAAAAATGGACAAAATTTTTAAATGAAAATCAATTTACCACAACTGTGCTAACTGTTGATAGAATGTGGAAAATGACGCTCAACGACTCCTGGCGAGTGATTTCTCCATTGATCATTGTGAGAACGAGCCTAAATTATGAGTATGCAGTGCCTGGCTGGTTTCATTACTATTTCAGGTAAATAAACATCTTAAATCTTAATTAAACAATAATTTAAATAATAATTATTTAAAAATAATTTAGAATTAGAAACAAAATTCAAAATGGAGGACAGCTGGCTAGTTTGAGGATGAATGTCAATTTGACAAATTATGAAGCAAATTTGAACTTGTGCCAAACAGAATTTACGAACCATCAAGATGAAACAATTGGTGAGTGCTATGGATACAACCACTATGCAGTGATTGTAAAGAATCAAGATATTTTGACAACCACCAAAAAGCCGCAAATTTCGACTACAACGCAAACAACTACACCAAAAGCAGAAAGCGAATCAATCTTTGATCAAATCATGCACAAACTCACAAAGTTCAATTCAACAATTTCAATTTCACTTACGAAAGAAGAGGCAAAATCCAAATTGTTAATTCTAAACAAATTTATTGACCATATCTCCAACCAAACAGTTGAAGAGCCAATCAAAATATTTCAAATAAGCACAATTGCTTTCGAAATCGCAAATAAATTGATAGATTCACTTGATGATTCTGAAATGATGGATTCAAACTTATCCAATCTCCTTAAATGTATCTCACTTTTATTGAATGATAATAATAATCGCGAATTTGAATTTGAACTTTCATTTTCTCAATTTGAAATCAAATCGAAATTATTAAAAGCAGATGATGATTCATTTTTGTTTGACAAATTGAAGATTGAATTTGATTCCACAAATTTTTTGAGAGAATCTACTATTTCTGTGACATCAATAATTCTTGAAAAATATTCTTCCTCTTCTATAAACAAAGATCTGCAATTGAATTCAAAAATTTTAATTCTGACTATTGGAACAAGCTCTCAGCAAGGATCGATTAATAATAAATTAAAATTTAAGCTTTTAACGCAAAATCTAAATATTCTTCAATTTCACGATCAACCACAGTGCGCTTCCTGGAATTTGACATTTTGGTCACCGGATGGATTCTGTTCCTATGATTATCTCCAATCGAACCGTAGTCACACTGTATGTGAATGTGTCCATCCTGGACACTTTGCCACCTTTGCCGTACTGAACGACATCTCAGCAAGAGACGGTCCAACAGTACCAAAAAGTGTATTCAAATTTTTGTTGACCATTTTGAATACCATTTTCATTTGTACATCAATTTTTGTAGCATTGAAGTTCAATCGAAAACATTATTTTGCTTTAGACGAGCAAAATGGCATAAAAATTAATAACTATTTAATTCAATTGAACATTTCATTGTGTTTGGCAATTTCGAATGTGCTTTTCGCCTTTGGACTCAATTTGACGGACTTGACGTCAATTTGCACACTCAATTCACTGCTTCTTCAATTTGTTCTACTCTCAACATATTTTCTAATGTTCGTGCACAGCTTTCGTCAATTGGCCATCAAATTTCAAGTTTTTCAATCATTCAAGCTGAAATACTATGTTTTGCTTAGTTATATTTCTTCGGGTATTTATTTGCTGATTTGTGTGATTTTTATTTTTGTAAATCAGAAAAGATTCGCTCAATCAATTACGGGATATTATTTGTGAGTTAAATTTTGTAGATATTTACTTTGAATTGTTAATTTGTTAATTTCGAATTCTAGTTGTTGGATTTCTCATAATGTTTGGATGTTTGCAGGTTTGATTATTTATTTTTTAATTCCTGTTTCTGTTCTAATAATTATTTTAAAATAAGTTCCATCAATCGCAATATTGAATTTGAATTTCCTGATTTTGGTATTGATAGTAATTTCTTCAAAATTCATCAAAAATATTACACAAAATGAATAATATGACTCGCAAGATTCGCTGCATCAAATTCAAATTTCAAATGAAAAAATCAAAGAAAAACTGTTGTTGATAAGTGGCTTTACCTCGATATGCAATTTTGGTTTGCCCTGGATTTTGTTTACGTTTTATGTGAATGGCAACTATGGGGGCTTTTTCTTTCCATTCGTTTTGATGACTGGAACACAGGTAAATTGATTTTGATTAATAAATTGATTTAGTATCAATAATTTATTCAATATTTATACGAAACCAGGGAATATGTTTGTTTATCGAGCAAATGTACATTTATCGCACTGACCGAAAGCGAGCCGTCGAGAGCTTCCAATTGGAAAACATTATTTTCTCATATGGCGCCATGCGTAGGAAGAATACATGAACAACTTGTTTATTACGCTTTTTGTTAATTTGACTTTGACATCTACAAATTAAAATTAATCAAGTGGTTCTTTGAAATTATATTTTAATTATTTATTAAACTTCTCCAAATAGTACTCAAACATAGCTTGCATAGTCTTAAAGTCAGGTCTCCTGTGTGGCTCTTTGTGCCAGCACTTGAGCATCACACTGTAGACCTGGTCGGGACAGTCCACCGGACACGGCATCCTATAGCCCAGAGCTATATTCTCGAGTACTTCATCGTTGTCAAACTTTGAGTAGGGCAGTCTGCCGTATGACCACAATTCTTGCAGCACAACACCAAAACTCCAAACATCTGATTTGACACTGAACTGCTTCTTACTTGCCGCTTCTGGAGCAGTCCAACGGATTGGAAATGTTTTGTTCCGAGAGACGTACACGTCCTCTTTGAGGTAACGAGCCAGACCAAAGTCGGCTATCTTGATTTGATCATGATCTTTGATGAGAATATTTCTCGCTGCAAGGTCTCGATGGATGAATCGACGTGACTCGAGATATGCCATGCCTGAGGCGATTTGGGTTGCGAAGAATGTGAGTTCACTTAGTCCTAGACTCGATTTGCCCATTCGCAAATAGTCAGACAAACTTCCCGCCATCAGCTCGGTCACTATAAAGTATGGTTCCTTCTTCATACAAATGCCATAAAGTCGAACTAAATTTTTGTGTTTCAAATTGATCATCACTTTTGCTTCGTTGAAGAAATCGTCCGATTTCATTTTACCCGGTTTCAAACTCTTGATTGCCACAGGAATCCAGTTGTGCAGTCGATAGTTCCACGAGCCTTTTTTGACTTTACCGAAATTGCCACTTCCGAGCACAATGTCCTTGCCGTTGATTGTGTCGATTTTGAGAAAATCACGTGATATCTCGAGTCGACGTAATTTGTTGAGTGAAACACCAATTTTAGGCTTCTCAGTGATAACACACGGACCATCGAGCCTAACCTGAACGCCATCAATGAGATGTTCATCCTTCAGATACTGCACAAATTCATCCAAACTTGTGAACGCCTTCTGACGAAATTTGAAGCCACCTGGCAGTTGGCTGATTCGCAGGTTCAGCACAGAATTGTCTTGTCGAATTGAGAGTGTGTACGCACTCGGATCGGACTCACTGTAACGAATCAGGAATGTGCCGTTCTGATTTGCTGGTGATAGTAAAAGTTTCTCGCTTTCAGACTTGGTAATGTCACCGAAATACCAAGGTTTGCTTTTGAAGGATTTTTCCATGGTTTTCGCATAAAGAGATGGCATTGTGGGTTGAACAGAGATTCAACAATAAAAACTTAATAAAAACGAACGTCAAAAGTAAACTCATATAAATGCATTTGTTTTATACGATTTCGTATTAAAACGTATGTCGACGCAAACTTGTGTCTCCAAATTAGATTACACATTAATGTCACCAACTTCTTGATATTCAAAATTAACCCATCTATTGCCAAGTAAGACATTCAAAAAATACACCCAATTTGAGACGGCACTGAAAGGGTTATTGTATTTGCTCTTTGTTTGCATTCGTATCCGAGAAACAATATATTTACTTTAGACTTAAACAAATGTAAGTGACTAATGTCAATAACACTCAACAACTGATTACACTTTCTTGTTCACAATAGAGAAACACGTGCTTCAAATGAGTGACATAAATTCTTATGCATTACATCAGGTTTGAGATATGATTTAATGTTGTTCCTAATTAAATCTTTTACTTTATGAATCGATTGCCAATTTTGTTGGTCGAATTGGGTGAGTCGAAATGCGGAAGGCCATAAAACAAACTTTATTTAAATATAAAATCATAAATCCTTCAGCAGATTAAATAAAAAGTATAAATAGATTTTTGCACTGAAGTCATTCATCAATTGATTGAATGACTAACATTTTACTTGACCTTTGAGTGAGTTTTGCTTGCTTCAATTGAACATCTATTTTAGTTCATAAATGCAGATTGTATCATTTTCTCAGTCAATTTCATCATCAAATGCATCAACAATTCAGGTCTACTTCCCAACAACACTTCCCATCCTTCACTCTCCTTCTTAACTTTGTTCACATTATCCGTAATGTAGTCAATGCATTTTGTTTTGAGTTCCGTAGCTTGATGCAAGTCTGCCACCAGTAGAATGTGAATCACTGTTGAGGTGGTCAGGTGAGATTGGAGATATTCGACACAGATTTGCTTGAGACATTCTACTTGGTACTGAAAAGCAATGAAATTATTACTTATTGAGTAGTTTTAATCTATTGCTCACCTTATCAGCCACAGCCAACAAATCAAGTCCAAACTCTTCCAACAGTTCAATCTTGTCCGTGTAAATGAAACGAAGAAAGTGCTTAAACACATCTGCACCAATGTCTGCAATGTGCACTCGACTTTCTTGAGCTTCTTTTGTGTCTGAATGATCAAACATTGCTGCAAAAACTCGAGATCTTGCAGACAGAATCAATTTGTGTGATCTAAATTCTCTTTCTTCTCCAAAATCACCACCTCCAACCAGTAAAATCACATCTGATGATTGTCCACTTTGAAGCAAAGACTCAAAGTCTTCGGATAGATTGTAAAACACTTCTTTGTGGTCGACCATCAACCAATCGGTTGAATTGATTGGTTTGGTGCTAACACAAAAATTTGATTTGTTTGATTGGTGATTTGTTTGTTGAGAAATATCTTCAACTTCACAGTAGATTGTGATCTTATCGTTAATCAGTAGACCATTAGTCAAATTGGTTAGATAATCACGATAGATGCTGTATTGCCATGTTGAGATGTAAACTCCTTTATTGAGATGTGTTTCACCTTCTATAAAAATGAAAAAATTAAAATCAAACAAACAAATACTCAAACATCGTACTGTACGATTCGTACAAACCTTGTGGTATAAAATGTTCACCATCTTCTTTTAGAAGTGAAATTTGTGAACGAAGACACAAATTCGATTTATTCGCTGAATAAATCTGCAAATGGATCGACACCAAATTGAGTGGACTTTCTGCCTGCAACCACAAATAGACTGACGTTCCGTTGAGTGAAAATTTCGGTGAACCAATTCCGGAAAGAGAAGAAAATTGATCAACTTTCCATTTGTAAGTTGTTTTGTGATTGAGAGAATTTGAGGAGGACATTTTTGGCTTGAGAATTAAAAACAAAAATGACTAACAAGCTTTTGTGTCCAGTCATTACATATATTGTATATATTGTATAGTTGTGACTATCTTGATGATTGAGAAGATAAAGATCTTTTTGATTAGAGTAAAATTGAAATTTCAAATATGAGGTCATTCAGGTCATGGTCATATTGCAAGCCTATGACACATTCGAGTCTGAATGAATCATCAATTGATAATACAATTTTTTGTTTACTTTTACTTATCTTAAAGATAATATAATCTTGCAATCGATAAGTTATTCGCTAGATGTATGAAATTTATCGAAACAATTTAAACAATTCAATGAATCTAAATAAATTGATATTTCCACATATTGAAGACGTGTCATCAAAGTGGAATTTTAATTGTCATACTTGACTCAATGAGTAATATGAGAGACACTTATAGCATTTCACATTCAGCTCAACTTTCAATTAAAACAATTACCAAACTAGTTTGAATTTAAATATTTTCAAAACTTGTTTTCCCCCTTTTTCAAACTCTTCATACAATCATGTATTCAGATTGTATGAACTGTACAGCGAAGAATATTCTTGGAATTTTGAATTTTATCTGGATGGTGAGTTTGTTTGAATAATTCTCAGTTAATTTAATTAATTTTGTCAATTTCGAAAGTTATTAGGTTGCTTTTTGTTTTACCTTGGAGTGCGAATGTTTCGCTGGAATTCCAAGTTCGAGAATGTCGCTCAATTGGCAGAAGTCAATTTTAAGACCACATCGTTTGCTATTCTCTCAATTGGTGTTGCCATTCTGGTGATTTGTTTCATTGGTTTCGTTGGTTTGTGCTGTAAGTTGGATGGTTTGTTGAATTTGGTTTGTGATATTTTATTTATTGTGCAATCATATTTTAATGATTTAATCTGATTTAGTATGCGACTTTACTTCTGTTGGTAATTGTAGTAGAAATGTACATCTTTTACTTAGTCCAACATTATAATATGAACGTAAGTTGGAATAACTTTTGTCTTTAAATCTAGTTTCTTAGTTTCATTTTCTTTAGATCCAAGAAATGGTCGAATATGGAATGCACAAAGCAATCCGTGAACTTCGGTCAAACAATCACACTTTGGACATTTTGGAACACTTTCAGTATTATCTCGGTTGCTGTGGCTGGTCAGGTCCGAATGATTACTCGATTGGAAAGATTCCTGGTTCTTGTTGTGGAATTGATCCGAACAGTTTCGATTGGAAACGTAATTTTAATGAATCGTTTTGTACAAACACGAGTGATGCATTGATCAAGGTTGGATGTGGTGAAAAGTTGAAAATGAACGAATTGATTCTACTTTTTGGACGAACTTTTGGCGCTGTACTGTTTGTTATTGTGTGTCAGTTACTGCTCGTTTCGATGGCTTACTGTCTGGCTAGAGAGGTATATTTCAAATTATCTTAACAATTATTCATAAATTCTGTTCTATTTTAGTTCTCTCTGAACCATTATAACCATAATCATTATGAATCAGTCACTGAATTGAATGAATTAGTGAGATATTTTAGAAGATTCCATAAATATCCATAAATTGCTCAATATGAAAATTCTTATTTTGAATTAAAGTAAAAATTTTAGTAAACATGTTCGAGATAAATCTGCTATATTAATTAATTAAATGCTCATTGGGCTAAACAGCCAACTTGTGTTGACAACTTAAGTTGAATTCAAGATTATCATTTGTTTTAGTCATCTTTGTTAAAAGTTGTGTCTTTGTTTTGCGACTCAGGATTCATAGCTATTTACTTTATTTTTTACTGGGTCGTTTCCCAAAAAGGAGATTAGGATCGAGATGATTCTACAGCTGATCACTTGGATTTTTACTGGGTCGTTCCCAAAAAGGAGATTAGGATCGAGATGATTCTACAGCTGATCACTTGGATTTTTACTGGGTCGTTCCCAAAAAGGAGATTAGGATCAAGATGATTCTACAGCTGATCACTTGGATTTTTACTGGGTCATTCCCAAAAAGGAGATTAGGATCGAGATGATTCTACAGCTGATCACTTGGATTTTTACTGGGTCATTCCCAAAAAGGAGATTAGGATCGAGATGATTCTACAGCTGATCACTTGGATTTTTACTGGGTCATTCCCAAAAAGGAGATTAGGATCAAGAAGATTCTACAGCTGATCACTTGGATTTTTACTGGGTCATTCCCAAAAAGGAGATTAGGATCGAGATGATTCTACAGCTGATCACTTGGATTTTTACTGGGTCATTCCCAAAAAGGAGATTAGGATCAAGATGATTCTACAGCTGATCACTTGGATTTTTACTGGGTCATTCCCAAAAAGGAGATTAGGATCAAGATGATTCTACAGCTGATCACTTGGATTTTTACTGGGTCATTCCCCAAAAAGGAGATTAGGATCAAGATGATTCTACAGCTGATCACTTGGATTTTTACTGGGTCATTCCCAAAAAGGAGATTAGGATCAAGATGATTCTACAGCTGATCACTTGGATTTTTACTGGGTCATTCCCAAAAAGGAGATTAGGATCAAGATGATTCTACAGCTGATCACTTGGATTTTTACTGGGTCATTCCCAAAAAAGGAGATTAGGATCGAGATGATTCTACAGCTGATCACTTGGATTTTTACTGGGTCATTCCCAAAAAGGAGATTAGGATCGAGATGATTCTACAGCTGATCACTTGGATTTTTACTGGGTCATTTCCAAAAAGGAGATTAGGATCAAGATGATTCTACAGCTGATCACTTGGATTTTTACTGGGTCATTCCCAAAAAGGAGATTAGGATCGAGATGATTCTACAGCTGATCACTTGGATTTTTACTGGGTCATTCCCAAAAAAGGAGATTAGGATCGAGATGATTCTACAGCTGATCACTTGGATTTTTACTGGGTCATTCCCAAAAAGGAGATTAGGATCAAGATGATTCTACAGCTGATCACTTGGATTTTTACTGGGTCATTCCCAAAAAAGGAGATTAGGATCGAGATGATTCTACAGCTGATCACTTGGATTTTTACTGGGTCATTCCCAAAAAAGGAGATTAGGATCAAGATGATTCTACAGCTGATCACTTGGATTTTTACTGGGTCATTCCCAAAAAGGAGATTAGGATCGAGATGATTCTACAGCTGATCACTTGGATTTTTACTGGGTCATTCCCAAAAAAGGAGATTAGGATCAAGATGATTCTACAGCTGATCACTTGGATTTTTACTGGGTCATTCCCAAAAAGGAGATTAGGATCGAGATGATTCTACTCTCAACAGTACTCTCAACTATTTTGTCCAATATTAAACACTTGCACATACAAATTCCTTTCAATCGCAATTTCTATCGACGATAGGCTATCGCACACTACGAGGTGTCGAGTCGCATTTGGATTGTTTCACCAAACTGAAAACATTAAAAAAATTAATGTCATGAATCTCTACTAAGTTCACATGTGCAAATGTCAATTTTCTTTTGAATTAAGCTTTAGTAGTTCAATTAATGTTTTAGAACATTTATTGAACTACATTAATTAATTCTGTTTTTTTAATTCTTTATAATAATCGTCATTTGTTACGATTATTATGTATTTTGTAGTGTGTATTTTCAGGCTGAACTTAATTGGCGAAAATCGGACAATCAATTCATGATTCGTTACTTTGCATAATTTTCCCGTCTAACACATAATTGTTTTTTTTCAATTTGCAACTCGAAAGTATTGTGCAACCATTTGGACCATGTGTCACTAAATTGCGAAAGCACTCTTTAAATATTCATTAATGCATAAATGTTTCTGTTGAAACTGATTATTTGTTGTTTTATGGTTTGATTGACTATATGTACATTGGTCAACCAAAAAGTTGCAATAGTTTCGTAAAGGCACACTAAATGTGATCAGCTGTTTCATTACTTTTCTTATTTCTCTCACTCGCACTCGTTTTGTAACGAACTTTCGTTGTTTCCATTTTTTGCTTTATTTCATTGCAAACTTATTGTGAATTACAATTTGTGATTACATCGATTTCTAACATTTGGTAAATCCAAAACATTTGTGCGTAATTTGTTTGTTTATGCATGTTTATTTTGACTACAGGCCAAACCACCACTAAAATGGATTTGCGTGCTCGACTCGATCTATTCCTGGCCAGGGGCAGGCGACGCCAATCACAAAGTCTCGATCGATTTCCCAACGAAATATTGCGAACAATTCTGAGTAAAGTACAAACACAACACTCGATTCGACTCAGAATGGTGTCCAGCAGGTGGAATGCTGTCATTGAAGACATTTGTAAGGACAAAAAGTGTTTGTTGATCGTGAATGACCGGAACAAGAACAATCTTTCTGACTTCTCGAAACAATTCAACGGTCATCACAAGTTGGACAATGGTTTTGTCGTCATTCAATCAAAAAGCAAATTTGAAATTCGCCTGTCTGGCCAACTTTGCACTAGTCTAATGAATTTATTTCCTCAAATTGAACAATTTTACATCATCGAAAGATTTTCCTATAGTCCAAATGAGTTTAGCGCAATGCTGCGTCAGTGGTCATCCACATTGATTACTCTATCTTTGTATGGAGTCAATTTTGGAAATATTCTTGATCTGTGTTCTCAAATGAACAAAATGACCAGCCTAAGACGACTCGATTTGGCCATACTGCCACGCGAGAAAGCCATTCAGTTGGCACCAACTTTGGCTCGACTTGAACATCTGTCTGTGTGGAATTTTGATGTTATTCCGGAAATTTTGCCGCTCTTGGGAAATGGATTTGCCAGTTTAGGAATCTATTCTCACTATGTGACCATGGATGAGATGACCAACTGGGCACGACTCAGCACTCAGTCTGTGTCCACTCTCGCACGGCTCAGTTTACGTACATTCCATCCTCAAGTGTTGCCATTCGTTTGCGAACACTTTTCATCACTTAAAATGTTACGTATCAATTTGTTTTATAGTTGCAACGTAAGTTTTATATTGTGTTGCAATGTTTGATCATCAATTGACAATTCTCATTCATTTGTAGTTTACCGCCACCACAATCAAACACTTGGCCCAATTGTCGCATTTGACCGAACTTCTAATTGACTGTATCAATATTGATTTGGCCGTTCTCGATGCCACACAACTGATTCCACTCGCCAACATTCACAACTTCTCACTGGTTGATTTCAAGTTTGTCTTCAGTATTGACAATGCCCACCAGCTGTACTATCGCCTATTGTCACACAATAATTTTGATGTGGTCCACTTTAGTCGAGTTCTTTCGGCTGCTTTTCCCAATGTGACCAAATTAACAGTCAAAAGTGAAACCTACCCACAGTGTGGTCAATTGCTCAAACCTCATTTGAGCCTTTTTGCCCACTTGCGTTCATTCAATGTGGACAACAATTCGATTGGTCGTTTGATGGACTAACATTTTAATATATGACCATTTCTTGGATTTCAATAATTAATTAATATATCTAATTTTCCCTTAAATATTTTCTGTTGAGTCTAAATTTTGTTAAGAAGTTTAACTATCAATTTGCACCAGAATATTTCATCATTTGCTT
>JAKIJQ010000341.1:0-110951 GCA_023373905.1 Rhizoglyphus robini
TGATTAAACATTAATTTTTGACAAAAAACTCAAATTATTTATTGGGGTTTCCGGTTACTCGAAGACCACAACTTGAATATGCCTGAATCTTTGCAGTTAGGTTAATGTGACAATGCTGAACAAGATACACAGCCATAAGGGGCCAAATTGTTTATGTTTAAGCTGATTAAACATTAATTTTCGATAAAAAACTCAAATTATTTATTGGGGTTTCCGGTTACTCGAAGACAACAAGTGGAATATGCCTGAATCTTTGCAGTTAGGTTAATGTGACAATGCTGAACAAGATACACAGCCATAAGGGGGCAAATTGTTTATGTTCAAGCCTTATAAACATTAATTTTCGATAAAAAACTCAAATTATTTATTGGGGTTTCCGGTTACTCGAAGATAACACCTTGAATATGCCTGAATCTTTGCAGTTTCAGTATCAGTCTGAGGATGATTTGCGGCACTGATATGGACAGTTGCGGCACTGATATGGATAGTTGCGGCACCGATATGGACAGTTGCGGCACTGATATGGATAGTTGCGGCACCGATATGGATAGTTGCGGCACCGATATGGATAGTTGCGGCACCGATATGGACAGTTGCGGCACTGATATGGATAGTTGCGGTACTGATATGGACAGTTGAGGCACCGATATGGACAGTTGCGGTACTGATATGGATAGTTGCGGCACTGATATGGACAGTTGCGGCACTGATATGGATAGTTGCGGCACCGATATGGACAGTTGCGGCACCGATATGGACAGTTGCGGCACCGATATGGACAGTTGCGGCACCATGCACCAGCAATGGAAATAGGATGAATCTAACCTATTTCCATGGCCGAGATAAGTTTGTTCAGTCAAACAGCAGATACATATTGTTGCGGCAATGGAAATAGGATGAATCTAACCTATTTCCATTTGCGAGATAAGTTTGTTCATCTAAACAGCCGATACATTTGGTTGCGGCAATGGAAATAGGATGAATCTAACCTATTTTCATGGCCGAGATAAGCTTTCGAAGTATGAATTACCTACTTTGAAGCAAGAAAATCATTCTTTTGGTCGCCCATCGGAATCTTCACACTCGAAAACCCAAAATAAACCAGTGTTAATTTTTTCAAAAATTCGAAGTATGAATTACCTACTTTGAAGCAAGCTAAGCATCCTTAGGGTCGGTTATCGGAATCTTCACACTCGAAAACCCAAAATAAACCAGTGTTAATTTTTTCAAAAACTCGAAGTATGAATTACCTACTTTGAAGCAAGAAAATCATTCTTTTGGTCGCCCATCGGAATCTTCACACTCGAAAACCCAAAATAAACCAGTGTTAATTTTTTCAAAATTTCGAAGTATGAATTAATTACTTTGAAGCAAGCTAAGCATCCTTAGGGTCGCCCATCGGAATCTTCACACTCGAAAACCCAAAATAAACCAGTGTTAATTTTTTCAAAAATTCGAAGTATGAATTACATACTTTGAAACAAGCTAAGCATCCTTAGGGTCGGTTATCGAAATCTTCACACTCGAAAACCAAAATAACCCAATGTTAATTTTTTCAAAATTTCGAAGTATGAATTAATTACTTTGAAGCAAGCTAAGCATCCTTAGGGTCGCCCATCGGAATCTTCACACTCGAAAACCCAAAATAAACCAGTGTTAATTTTTTCAAAAATTCGAAGTTTGAATTTCCTACTTTGAAGCAAGAAAATCATTCTTTCGGTCGCCCATCGGAATCATCACACTCGAAAACCCAAAATAACCCAATGTTAATTTTTTCAAAAATTCGAAGTATGAATTACATACTTTGAAGCAAGCTAAGCATCCTTAGGGTCGGTTATCGAAATCTTCACACTCGAAAACCCAAAATAAACCAGTGTTAATTTTTTCAAAAATTCGAAGTTTGAATTTCCTACTTTGAAGCAAGAAAATCATTCTTTTGGTCGCCCATCGGAATCTTCACACTCGAAAACCCAAAATAAACCAGTGTTAATTTTTTCAAAAACTCGAAGTATGAATTACCTACTTTGAAGCAAGAAAATCATTCTTTTGGTCGGTTTTCGGAATTTTCACACTCGAAAACCCAAAATAAACCAGTGTTAATTTTTTCAAAAATTCGAAGTATGAATTAATTACTTTGAAGCAAGCTAAGCATCCTTAGGGTCGCCCATCGGAATCTTCACACTCGAAAACCCAAAATAAACCAGTGTTAATTTTTTCAAAAATTCGAAGTTTGAATTTCCTACTTTGAAGCAAGAAAATCATTCTTTCGGTCGGTTATCGAAATCTTCACACTCGAAAACTCAAAATAAACCAGTGTTAATTTTTTAAAAAATTCGAAGTATGAATTACATACTTTGAAGCAAGCTAAGCATCCTTAGGGTCGGTTATCGAAATCTTCACACTCGAAAACCCAAAATAAACCAGTGTTAATTTTTTCAAAAATTCGAAGTTTGAATTTCCTACTTTGAAGCAAGAAAATCATTCTTTTGGTCGCCCATCGGAATCTTCACACTCGAAAACCCAAAATAACCCAATGTTAATTTTTTCAAAAATTCGAAGTATGAATTACATACTTTGAAGCAAGCTAAGCATCCTTAGGGTCGGTTATCGAAATCTTCACACTCGAAAACTCAAAATAAACCAGTGTTAATTTTTTCAAAAACTCGAAGTATGAATTACTTACTTTGAAGCAAGAAAATCATTCTTTTGGTGGCCCATCGGAATTTTCACACTCGAAAACTCAAAATAAACCAGTGTTAATTTTTTCAAAAATTCGAAGTATGAATTACCTACTTTGAAGCAAGAAAATCATTCTTTTGGTCGCCCATCGGAATCTTCACACTCGAAAACCCAAAATAAACCAGTGTTAATTTTTTCAAAAACTCGAAGTATGAATTACCTACTTTGAAGCAAGAAAATCATTCTTTTGGTCGGTTATCGAAATCTTCACACTCGAAAACCCAAAATAAACCAGTGTTAATTTTTTCAAAAATTCGAAGTATGAATTACATACTTTGAAGCAAGCTAAGCATCCTTAGGGTCGGTTATCGAAATCTTCACACTCGAAAACCCAAAATAAACCAGTGTTAATTTTTTCAAAAACTCGAAGTATGAATTACCTACTTTGAAGCAAGAAAATCATTCTTTTGGTCGGTTTTCGGAATCTTCACACTCGAAAACCCAAAATAAACCAGTGTTAATTTTTTTCAAAAATTCGAAGTATGAATTACCTACTTTGAAGCAAGCTAAGCATCCTTAGGGTCGCCCATCGGAATCTTCACACTCGAAAACCCAAAATAAACCAGTGTTAATTTTTTCAAAAATTCGAAGTTTGAATTTCCTACTTTGAAGCAAGAAAATCATTCTTTTGGTCGCCCATCGGAATCTTCACACTCGAAAACCCAAAATAAACCAGTGTTAATTTTTTCAAAAATTCGAAGTATGAATTACATACTTTGAAGCAAGCTAAGCATCCTTAGGGTCGGTTATCGAAATCTTCACACTCGAAAACCCAAAATAAACCAGTGTTAATTTTTAAAAAAATTCGAAGTTTGAATTTCCTACTTTGAAGCAAGAAAATCATTCTTTTGGTCGCCCATCGGAATCTTCACACTCGAAAACTCAAAATAACCCAATGTTAATTTTTTCAAAAATTCGAAGTATGAATTACATACTTTGAAACAAGCTAAGCATCCTTAGGGTCGGTTATCGAAATCTTCACACTCGAAAACTCAAAATAAACCAGTGTTAATTTTTTTCAAAATTTCGAAGTATGAATTAACTACTTTGAAGCAAGCTAAGCATCCTTAGGGTCGCCCATCGGAATCTTCACACTCGAAAACCCAAAATAAACCAGTGTTAATTTTTTCAAAAATTCGAAGTATGAATTACCTACTTTGAAGCAAGAAAATCATTCTTTTGGTCGGTTTTCGGAATCTTCACACTCGAAAACCCAAAATAAACCAGTGTTAATTTTTTCAAAAATTCGAAGTTTGAATTACCTACTTTGAAGCAAGCTAAGCATCCTTAGGGTCGCCCATCGTAATCTTCACACTCGAAAACCCAAAATAAACCAGTGTTAATTTTTTCAAAAACTCGAAGTATGAATTACCTACTTTGAAGCAAGAAAATCATTCTTTTGGTGGCCCATCGGAATCTTCACACTCGAAAACCCAAAATAAACCAGTGTTAATTTTTTCAAAAATTCGAAGTATGAATTACCTACTTTGAAGCAAGAAAATCATTCTTTTGGTCGCCCATCGGAATCTTCACACTCGAAAACCCAAAATAAACCAGTGTTAATTTTTTCAAAAACTCGAAGTATGAATTACCTACTTTGAAGCAAGAAAATCATTCTTTTGGTCGGTTTTCGGAATCTTCACACTCGAAAACCCAAAATAAACCAGTGTTAATTTTTTCAAAAATTCGAAGTATGAATTACCTACTTTGAAGCAAGCTAAGCATCCTTAGGGTCGCCCATCGTAATCTTCACACTCGAAAACCCAAAATAAACCAGTGTTAATTTTTTCAAAAACTCGAAGTATGAATTACCTACTTTGAAGCAAGAAAATCATTCTTTTGGTCGGTTTTCGGAATTTTCACAATCGAAAACCCAAAATAAACCAGTGTTAATTTTTTCAAAAATTCGAAGTATGAATTACCTACTTTGAAGCAAGCTAAGCATCCTTAGGGTCGCCCATCGTAATCTTCACACTCGAAAACCCAAAATAAACCAGTGTTAATTTTTTCAAAAATTCGAAGTTTGAATTACCTACTTTGAAGCAAGAAAATCATTCTTTTGGTCGCCCATCGGAATCTTCACACTCGAAAACCCAAAATAAACCAGTGTTAATTTTTTCAAAAATTCGAAGTATGAATTACCTACTTTGAAGCAAGCTAAGCATCATTGGGGTCGGTTATCGGAAACTTCACACTCGAAAACCCAAAATAAACCAGTGTTAATTTTTTCAAAAACTCGAAGTATGAATTACCTACTTTGAAGCAAGAAAATCATTCTTTTGGTCGCCCATCGGAATCTTCACACTCGAAAACCCAAAATAAACCAGTGTTAATTTTTTCAAAAATTCGAAGTATGAATTACCTACTTTGAAGCAAGCTAAGCATTCTTTTGGTCGCCCATCGGAATCTTCACACTCGAAAACCCAAAATAAACCAGTGTTAATTTTTTCAAAAACTCGAAGTATGAATTACCTACTTTGAAGCAAGAAAATCATTCTTTTGGTCGGTTTTCGGAATTTTCACACTCGAAAACCCAAAATAAACCAGTGTTAATTTTTTCAAAAATTCGAAGTATGAATTACCTACTTTGAAGCAAGCTAAGCATCCTTAGGGTCGCCCATCGGAATCTTCACACTCGAAAACCCAAAATAAACCAGTGTTAATTTTTTCAAAAATTCGAAGTTTGAATTACCTACTTTGAAGCAAGAAAATCATTCTTTTGGTCGCCCATCGGAATCTTCACACTCGAAAACCCAAAATAACCCAGTGTTAATTTTTTCAAAAATTCGAAGTATGAATTACATACTTTGAAGCAAGCTAAGCATCCTTAGGGTCGGTTATCGAAATCTTCACACTCGAAAACCCAAAATAAACCAGTGTTAATTTTTAAAAAAATTCGAAGTTTGAATTTCCTACTTTGAAGCAAGAAAATCATTCTTTTGGTCGCCCATCGGAATCATCACACTCGAAAACCCAAAATAACCCAATGTTAATTTTTTCAAAAATTCGAAGTATGAATTACATACTTTGAAACAAGCTAAGCATCCTTAGGGTCGGTTATCGAAATCTTCACACTCGAAAACTCAAAATAAACCAGTGTTAATTTTTTTCAAAATTTCGAAGTATGAATTAATTACTTTGAAGCAAGCTAAGCATCCTTAGGGTCGCCCATCGGAATCTTCACACTCGAAAACCCAAAATAAACCAGTGTTAATTTTTTCAAAAATTCGAAGTTTGAATTACCTACTTTGAAGCAAGAAAATCATTCTTTTGGTCGGTTTTCGGAATCTTCACACTCGAAAACCCAAAATAAACCAGTGTTAATTTTTTAAAAAATTCGAAGTTTGAATTACCTACTTTGAAGCAAGCTAAGCATCCTTAGGGTCGCCCATCGGAATCTTCACACTCGAAAACCCAAAATAAACCAGTGTTAATTTTTTCAAAAATTCGAAGTATGAATTACCTACTTTGAAGCAAGAAAATCATTCTTTTGGTCGCCCATCGGAATCTTCACACTCGAAAACCCAAAATAAACCAGTGTTAATTTTTTCAAAAAATTCGAAGTATGAATTACCTACTTTGAAGCAAGAAAATCATTCTTTTGGTCGCCCATCGGAATCTTCACACTCGAAAACCCAATATAAACCAGAGTTAATTTTTTCAAAAACTCGAAGTTTGAATTACCTACTTTGAAGCAAGAAAATCATTCTTTTGGTCGGTTTTCGGAATCTTCACACTCGAAAACCCAAAATAAACCAGTGTTAATTTTTTAAAAAATTCGAAGTTTGAATTAACTACTTTGAAGCAAGCTAAGCATCCTTAGGGTCGCCCATCGGAATCTTCACACTCGAAAACCCAAAATAAACCAGTGTTAATTTTTTCAAAAACTCGAAGTATGAATTACCTACTTTGAAGCAAGAAAATCATTCTTTTGGTCGGTTTTCGGAATCTTCACACTCGAAAACCCAAAATAAACCAGTGTTAATTTTTTCAAAAATTCGAAGTATGAATTACCTACTTTGAAGCAAGCTAAGCATCCTTAGGGTCGCCCATCGGAATCTTCACACTCGAAAACCCAAAATAAACCAGTGTTAATTTTTTCAAAAATTCGAAGTTTGAATTACCTACTTTGAAGCAAGAAAATCATTCTTTTGGTCGCCCATCGGAATCTTCACACTCGAAAACCCAATATAAACCAGAGTTAATTTTTTAAAAAATTCGAAGTATGAATTACCTACTTTGAAGCAAGAAAATCATTCTTTTGGTCGCCCATCGGAATCTTCACACTCGAAAACCCAAAATAAACCAGTGTTAATTTTTTCAAAAACTCGAAGTATGAATTACCTACTTTGAAGCAAGAAAATCATTCTTTTGGTCGGTTTTCGGAATCTTCACACTCGAAAACCCAAAATAAACCAGTGTTAATTTTTTCAAAAATTCGAAGTATGAATTACCTACTTTGAAGCAAGCTAAGCATCCTTAGGGTCGCCCATCGGAATCTTCACACTCGAAAACCCAAAATAAACCAGTGTTAATTTTTTCAAAAACTCGAAGTATGAATTACCTACTTTGAAGCAAGAAAATCATTCTTTTGGTCGCCCATCGGAATCTTCACACTCGAAAACCCAAAATAAACCAGTGTTAATTTTTTAAAAAATTCGAAGTTTGAATTAACTACTTTGAAGCAAGCTAAGCATCCTTAGGGTCGGTTATCGGAATCTTCACACTCGAAAACCCAAAATAAACCAGTGTTAATTTTTTAAAAAATTCGAAGTATGAATTACCTACTTTGAAGCAAGAAAATCATTCTTTTGGTCGCCCATCGGAATCTTCACACTCGAAAACCCAAAATAAACCAGTGTTAATTTTTTCAAAAATTCGAAGTATGAATTACCTACTTTGAAGCAAGCTAAGCATCCTTAGGGTCGGTTATCGAAATCTTCACACTCGAAAACTCAAAATAAACCAGTGTTAATTTTTTAAAAAATTCGAAGTATGAATTACCTACTTTGAAGCAAGCTAAGCATCCTTAGGGTCGCCCATCGGAATCTTCACACTCGAAAACCCAAAATAAACCAGTGTTAATTTTTTCAAAAATTCGAAGTATGAATTACCTACTTTGAAGCAAGAAAATCATTCTTTTGGTCGGTTTTCGGAATCTTCACACTCGAAAACCCAAAATAAACCAGTGTTAATTTTTTCAAAAACTCGAAGTATGAATTACCTACTTTGAAGCAAGCTAAGCATCCTTTTGGTCGCCCATCGGAATCTTCACACTCGAAAACCCAAAATAAACCAGTGTTAATTTTTTCAAAAATTCGAAGTATGAATTACCTACTTTGAAGCAAGAAAATCATTCTTTTGGTCGCCCATCGGAATTTTCACACTCGAAAACCCAAAATAAACCAGTGTTAATTTTTTCAAAAACTCGAAGTATGAATTACCTACTTTGAAGCAAGCTAAACATTCTTTTTGTTCGCCCATCGGAATCTTCACACTCGAAAACTCAATATAAACCAGAGTTAATTTTTTCAAAAACTCGAAGTATGAATTACCTACTTTGAAGCAAGAAAATCATTCTTTTGGTCGGTTTTCGTAATTTTCACACTCGAAAACCCAATATAAACCAGAGTTAATTTTTTAAAAAATTCGAAGTTTGAATTAACTACTTTGAAGCAAGCTAAGCAACCTTAGGGTCGCCCATCGGAATCTTCACACTCGAAAACCCAATATAAACCAGAGTTAATTTTTTCAAAAACTCGAAGTATGAATTACCTACTTTGAAGCAAGAAAATCATTCTTTTGGTCGGTTTTCGGAATCTTCACACTCGAAAACCCAAAATAAACCAGTGTTAATTTTTTCAAAAATTCGAAGTATGAATTACCTACTTTGAAGCAAGCTAAGCATCCTTAGGGTCGCCCATCGGAATCTTCACACTCGAAAACTCAAAATAAACCAGTGTTAAATTTTTTCAAAAATTCGAAGTATGAATTACCTACTTTGAAGCAAGAAAATCATTCTTTTGGTCGCCCATCGGAATCTTCACACTCGAAAACCCAAAATAAACCAGTGTTAATTTTTTCAAAAATTCGAAGTATGAATTACCTACTTTGAAGCAAGAAAATCATTCTTTTGGTCGCCCATCGGAATCTTCACACTCGAAAACCCAAAATAAACCAGAGTTAATTTTTTCAAAAACTCGAAGTATGAATTACCTACTTTGAAGCAAGAAAATCATTCTTTTGGTTGCCCATCGGAATCTTCACACTCGAAAACCCAAAATAACCCAGTGTTAATTTTTTTTTCCAAAATTTCGAAGTATGAATTAATTACTTTGAAGCAAGAAAATCATTCTTTTGGTCGCCCATCGGAATCTTCACACTCGAAAACCCAAAATAACCCAATGTTAAATTTTTTCAAAATTTCGAAGTATGAATTAATTACTTTGAAGCAAGCTAAGCATCCTTAGGGTCGGTTATCGAAATCTTCACACTCGAAAACCCAAAATAAACCAGTGTTAATTTTTAAAAAAATTCGAAGTTTGAATTTCCTACTTTGAAGCAAGCTAAGCATCCTTAGGGTCGGTTATCGAAATCTTCACACTCGAAAACCCAAAATAAACCAGTGTTAATTTTTAAAAAAATTCGAAGTTTGAATTTCCTACTTTGAAGCAAGAAAATCATTCTTTTGGTCGCCCATCGGAATCTACATACTCGAAAACCCAAAATAAACCAGTGTTAATTTTTTTCAAAAACTCGAAGTATGAATTACCTACTTTGAAGCAAGAAAATCATTCTTTTGGTCGGTTTTCGGAATCTTCACACTCGAAAACCCAAAATAAACCAGTGTTAATTTTTTTTCAAAATTTCGAAGTATGAATTACCTACTTTGAAGCAAGCTAAGCATCCTTAGGGTCGCCCATCGGAATCTTCACACTCGAAAACCTAAAATAAACCAGTGTTAATTTTTTCAAAAATTCGAAGTTTGAATTTCCTACTTTGAAGCAAGAAAATCATTCTTTTGGTCGCCCATCGGAATCTTCACACTCGAGAACCCAAAATAACCCAATGATAATTTTTTCAAAAATTCGAAGTATGAATTACCTACTTTGAAGCAAGCTAAGCATCCTTAGGGTCGGTTATCGGAATCTTCACACTCGAAAACCCAAAATAAACCAGTGTTAATTTTTTCAAAAACTCGAAGTATGAATTACCTACTTTGAAGCAAGAAAATCATTCTTTTGGTCGCCCATCGGAATCTTCACACTCGAAAACCCAAAATAAACCAGTGTTAATTTTTTCAAAAATTCGAAGTATGAATTACCTACTTTGAAGCAAGAAAATCATTCTTTTGGTCGCCCATCGGAATCTTCACACTCGAAAACCCAAAATAAACCAGTGTTAATTTTTTTTCAAAAACTCGAAGTTTGAATTACCTACTTTGAAGCAAGAAAATCATTCTTTTGTTCGGTTTTCGGAATCTTCACACTCGAAAACCCAAAATAAACCAGTGTTAATTTTTTCAAAAATTCGAAGTTTGAATTACCTACTTTGAAGCAAGCTAAGCATCCTTAGGGTCGCCCATCGGAATCTTCACACTCGAAAACCCAAAATAAACCAGTGTTAATTTTTTCAAAAACTCGAAGTATGAATTACCTACTTTGAAGCAAGCTAAGCATCCTTAGGGTCGGTTATCGTAATCTTCACACTCGAAAACCCAAAATAAACCAGTGTTAATTTTTTCAAAAACTCGAAGTATGAATTACCTACTTTGAAGCAAGCTAAGCATCCTTAGGGTCGCCCATCGGAATCTTCACACTCGAAAACCCAAAATAAACCAGTGTTAATTTTTTCAAAAATTCGAAGTATGAATTACCTACTTTGAAGCAAGCTAAGCATTCTTTTGGTCGGTTTTCGGAATCTTCACACTCGAAAACTCAAAATAAACCAGTGTTAATTTTTTTTCAAAATTTCGAAGTATGAATTAATTACTTTGAAGCAAGCTAAGCATCCTTAGGGTCGCCCATCGGAATCTTCACACTCGAAAACCCAAAATAAACCAGTGTTAATTTTTTAAAAAATTCGAAGTTTGAATTACCTACTTTGAAGCAAGCTAAGCATCCTTAGGGTCGCCCATCGGAATCTTCACACTCGAAAACCCAAAATAAACCAGTGTTAATTTTTTCAAAAATTCGAAGTATGAATTACATACTTTGAAGCAAGCTAAGCATCCTTAGGGTCGGTTATCGAAATCTTCACACTCGAAAACTCAAAATAAACCAGTG
This sequence comes from Rhizoglyphus robini, assembly GCA_023373905.1. Taxonomy (NCBI): domain Eukaryota; kingdom Metazoa; phylum Arthropoda; class Arachnida; order Sarcoptiformes; family Acaridae; genus Rhizoglyphus; species Rhizoglyphus robini. Next base: position 11,025 of record JAKIJQ010000341.1, read on the forward strand.
TTAATTTTTTCAAAAACTCGAAGTATGAATTACCTACTTTGAAGCAAGCTAAGCATCCTTAGGGTCGCCCATCGGAATCTTCACACTCGAAAACCCAAAATAAACCAGTGTTAATTTTTTCAAAAACTCGAAGTATGAATTACCTACTTTGAAGCAAGAAAATCATTCTTTTGGTCGGTTTTCGGAATCTTCACACTCGAAAACCCAAAATAAACCAGTGTTAATTTTTTCAAAACTCGAAGTATGAATTACCTACTTTGAAGCAAGCTAAGCATCCTTAGGGTCGCCCATTGGAATCTTCACACTTGAAAACACAAAATAAACCAGTGTTAATTTTTTCAAAAACTCGAAGTATGAATTACCTACTTTGAAGCAAGAAAATCATTCTTTTGGTCGGTTTTCGGAATTTTCACACTCGAAAACCCAATATAAACCAGAGTTAATTTTTTTCAAAAATTCGAAGTATGAATTACCTACTTTGAAGCAAGCTAAGCATCCTTAGGGTCGCCCATCGGAATCTTCACACTCGAAAACCCAAAATAAACCAGTGTTAATTTTTTCAAAAACTCGAAGTATGAATTACCTACTTTGAAGCAAGAAAATCATTCTTTTGGTCGCCCATCGGAATCTTCACACTCGAAAACCCAAAATAAACCAGTGTTAATTTTTTCAAAAACTCGAAGTATGAATTAACTACTTTGAAGCAAGCTAAGCATCCTTAGGGTCGCCCATCGGAATCTTCACACTCGAAAACCCAAAATAAACCAGTGTTAATTTTTTCAAAAATTCGAAGTATGAATTACCTACTTTGAAGCAAGAAAATCATTCTTTTGGTCGCCCATCGGAATCTTCACACTCGAAAACCCAAAATAACCCAATGTTAATTTTTTCAAAAATTCGAAGTATGAATTACATACTTTGAAACAAGCTAAGCATCCTTAGGGTCGGTTATCGAAATCTTCACACTCGAAAACCCAAAATAAACCAGTGTTAATTTTTTCAAAAATTCGAAGTTTGAATTTCCTACTTTGAAGCAAGCTAAGCATCCTTAGGGTCGGTTATCGAAATCTTCACACTCGAAAACCCAAAATAAACCAGTGTTAATTTTTAAAAAAATTCGAAGTTTGAATTTCCTACTTTGAAGCAAGAAAATCATTCTTTTGGTCGCCCATCGGAATCTTCACACTCGAAAACTCAAAATAACCCAATGTTAATTTTTTCAAAAATTCGAAGTATGAATTACATACTTTGAAACAAGCTAAGCATACTTAGGGTCGGTTATCGAAATCTTCACACTCGAAAACTCAAAATAAACCAGTGTTAATTTTTTTCAAAATTTCGAAGTATGAATTAATTACTTTGAAGCAAGCTAAGCATCCTTAGGGTCGCCCATCGGAATCTTCACACTCGAAAACTCAAAATAACCCAATGTTAATTTTTTCAAAAATTCGAAGTATGAATTACCTACTTTGAAGCAAGAAAATCATTCTTATGGTCGCCCATCGGAATCTTCACACTCGAAAACTCAAAATAACCCAATGTTAATTTTTTCAAAAATTCGAAGTATGAATTACATACTTTGAAACAAGCTAAGCATACTTAGGGTCGGTTATCGAAATCTTCACACTCGAAAACCAAAATAACCCAATGTTAATTTTTTCAAAATTTCGAAGTATGAATTAATTACTTTGAAGCAAGAAAATCATTCTTTTGGTCGCCCATCGGAATCTTCACACTCGAAAACCCAAAATAAACCAGTGTTAATTTTTTCAAAAATTCGAAGTTTGAATTTCCTACTTTGAAGCAAGAAAATCATTCTTTCGGTCGCCCATCGGAATCATCACACTCGAAAACCCAAAATAACCCAATGTTAATTTTTTCAAAAATTCGAAGTATGAATTACCTACTTTGAAGCAAGAAAATCATTCTTTTGGTCGGTTTTCGGAATCTTCACACTCGAAAACCCAAAATAAACCAGTGTTAATTTTTTCAAAAATTCGAAGTATGAATTACCTACTTTGAAGCAAGCTAAGCATCCTTAGGGTCGCCCATCGGAATCTTCACACTCGAAAACCCAAAATAAACCAGTGTTAATTTTTTCAAAAAATTCGAAGTATGAATTACATACTTTGAAACAAGCTAAGCATACTTAGGGTCGGTTATCGAAATCTTCACACTCGAAAACCCAAAATAAACCAGTGTTAATTTTTTTCAAAATTTCGAAGTATGAATTAATTACTTTGAAGCAAGCTAAGCATCCTTAGGGTCGCCCATCGGAATCTTCACACTCGAAAACCCAAAATAAACCAGTGTTAATTTTTTCAAAAATTCGAAGTATGAATTACATACTTTGAAACAAGCTAAGCATCCTTAGGGTCGGTTATCGAAATCTTCACACTCGAAAACTCAAAATAAACCAGTGTTAATTTTTTTTCAAAATTTCGAAGTATGAATTAATTACTTTGAAGCAAGCTAAGCATCCTTAGGGTCGCCCATCGGAATCTTCACACTCGAAAACCCAATATAAACCAGTGTTAATTTTTTCAAAAATTCGAAGTTTGAATTACCTACTTTGAAGCAAGCTAAGCATCCTTGGGGTCGGTTATCGGAATCTTCACACTCGAAAACCCAAAATAAACCAGTGTTAATTTTTTCAAAAATTCGAAGTATGAATTACCTACTTTGAAGCAAGCTAAGCATCCTTAGGGTCGGTTATCGGAATCTTCACACTCGAAAACTCAAAATAAACCAGTGTTAATTTTTTCAAAATTTCGAAGTATGAATTAATTACTTTGAAGCAAGCTAAGCATCCTTAGGGTCGCCCATCGGAATCTTCACACTCGAAAACTCAATATAAACCAGAGTTAATTTTTTCAAAAACTCGAAGTATGAATTACCTACTTTGAAGCAAGAAAATCATTCTTTTGGTCGGTTTTCGGAATCTTCACACTCGAAAACCCAAAATAAACCAGTGTTAATTTTTTAAAAAATTCGAAGTTTGAATTACCTACTTTGAAGCAAGCTAAGCATCCTTAGGGTCGCCCATCGGAATCTTCACACTCGAAAACCCAAAATAAACCAGTGTTAATTTTTTCAAAAACTCGAAGTATGAATTACCTACTTTGAAGCAAGAAAATCATTCTTTTGGTCGGTTTTCGGAATTTTCACACTCGAAAACCCAATATAAACCAGTGTTAATTTTTTCAAAAATTCGAAGTATGAATTACCTACTTTGAAGCAAGCTAAGCATCCTTAGGGTCGCCCATCGGAATCTTCACACTCGAAAACCCAAAATAAACCAGTGTTAATTTTTTTTCAAAATTTCGAAGTATGAATTAACTACTTTGAAGCAAGAAAATCATTCTTTTGGTCGCCCATCGGAATCTTCACACTCGAAAACCCAAAATAAACCAGTGTTAATTTTTTCAAAAATTCGAAGTATGAATTACCTACTTTGAAGCAAGCTAAGCATCCTTAGGGTCGGTTATCGAAATCTTCACACTCGAAAACCCAAAATAAACCAGTGTTAATTTTTAAAAAAATTCGAAGTTTGAATTTCCTACTTTGAAGCAAGAAAATCATTCTTTTGGTCGCCCATCGGAATCTTCACACTCGAAAACCCAAAATAACCCAATGTTAATTTTTTTCAAAAAATTCGAAGTATGAATTACATACTTTGAAGCAAGCTAAGCATCCTTAGGGTCGCCCATCGGAATCTTCACACTCGAAAACCCAAAATAAACCAGTGTTAATTTTTTCAAAAACTCGAAGTATGAATTACCTACTTTGAAGCAAGCTAAGCATCCTTAGGGTCGCCCATCGGAATCTTCACACTCGAAAACCCAAAATAAACCAGTTAATTTTTTCAAAAACTCGAAGTATGAATTACCTACTTTGAAGCAAGAAAATCATTCTTTTGGTCGGTTTTCGGAATTTTCACACTCGAAAACCCAATATAAACCAGAGTTAATTTTTTAAAAAATTCGAAGTTTGAATTACCTACTTTGAAGCAAGCTAAGCATCCTTAGGGTCGCCCATCGGAATCTACATACTCGAAAACCCAAAATAAACCAGTGTTAATTTTTTTAAAAATTTGAAGTATGAATTACCTACTTTGAAGCAAGAAAATCATTCTTTTGGTCGCCCATCGGAATCTTCACACTCGAAAACCCAATATAAACCAGAGTTAATTTTTTCAAAAATTCGAAGTATGAATTACCTACTTTGAAGCAAGAAAATCATTCTTTTGGTCGCCCATCAGAATCTTCACACTCGAAAACCCAAAATAAACCAGTGTTAATTTTTTCAAAAATTCGAAGTATGAATTACCTACTTTGAAGCAAGCTAAGCATCCTTAGGGTCGCCCATCGGAATCTTCACACTCGAAAACCCAAAATAAACCAGTGTTAATTTTTTCAAAAGCTCGAAGTTTGAATTACCTACTTTGAAGCAAGAAAATCATTCTTTTGGTCGGTTTTCGGAATCTTCACACTCGAAAACCCAAAATAAACCAGTGTTAATTTTTTAAAAAATTCGAAGTTTGAATTAACTACTTTGAAGCAAGCTAAGCATCCTTAGGGTCGCCCATTGGAATCTTCACATTTGAAAACCCAAAATAAACAAGTTAATTTTTTCAAAAACTCGAAGTATGAATTACCTACTTTGAAGCAAGAAAATCATTCTTTTGGTCGGTTTTCGGAATCTTCACACTCGAAAACCCAAAATAAACCAGTGTTAATTTTTTCAAAAACTCGAAGTATGAATTACCTACTTTGAAGCAAGCTAAGCATCCTTAGGGTCGCCCATCGGAATCTTCACACTCGAAAACCCAATATAAACCAGAGTTAATTTTTTCAAAAACTCGAAGTTTGAATTACCTACTTTGAAGCAAGAAAATCATTCTTTTGGTCGCCCATCGGAATCTTCACACTCGAAAACCCAAAATAAACCAGTGTTAATTTTTTAAAAAATTCGAAGTTTGAATTAACTACTTTGAAGCAAGCTAAGCATCCTTAGGGTCGCCCATTGGAATCTTCACACTTGAAAACACAAAATAAACCAGTGTTAATTTTTTTCAAAATTTCGAAGTATGAATTAATTACTTTAAAGCAAGCTAAGCATCCTTAGGGTCGCCCATCGGAATCTTCACACTCGAAAACCCAAAATAAACCAGTGTTAATTTTTTAAAAAATTTGAAGTATGAATTACCTACTTTGAAGCAAGAAAATCATTCTTTTGGTCGCCCATCGGAATCTTCACACTCGAAAACCCAAAATAAACCAGTGTTAATTTTTTCAAAAACTCGAAGTATGAATTACCTACTTTGAAGCAAGAAAATCATTCTTTTGGTCGCCCATCGGAATCTTCACACTCGAAAACTCAAAATAAACCAGTGTTAATTTTTTAAAAAATTCGAAGTTTGAATTACCTACTTTGAAGCAAGCTAAGCATCCTTAGGGTCGCCCATCGGAATCTTCACACTCGAAAACTCAAAATAAACCAGTGTTAATTTTTTCAAAATTCGAAGTATGAATTACCTACTTTGAAGCAAGCTAAGCATCCTTAGGGTCGCCCATTGGAATCTTCACACTCGAAAACCCAAAATAAACCAGTGTTAATTTTTTCAAAAACTCGAAGTATGAATTACCTACTTTGAAGCAAGAAAATCATTCTTTTGGTCGGTTTTCGGAATCTTCACACTCGAAAACTCAAAATAAACCAGTGTTAATTTTTTCAAAATTCGAAGTATGAATTACCTACTTTGAAGCAAGCTAAGCATCCTTAGGGTCGCCCATTGGAATTTTCACACTCGAAAACCCAATATAAACCAGAGTTAATTTTTTCAAAAACTCGAAGTATGAATTACCTACTTTGAAGCAAGAAAATCATTCTTTTGGTCGCCCATCGGAATCTTCACACTCGAAAACCCAAAATAAACCAGTGTTAATTTTTTTAAAAAACTCGAAGTATGAATTACCTACTTTGAAGCAAGAAAATCATTCTTTTGGTCGCCCATCGGAATCTTCACACTCGAAAACTCAAAATAAACCAGTGTTAATATTGGCCGTCAAAGACGGATCAAGGAACGCCTTCATAATCGATCCGACTGTCCGCTGGGAAAGTAACGAGGACGTGGGAACACTCGTACAAGACGAAAAGACCCGGATATACTCAAGCTGTGCAGACGACCTGCGATCTAAGTACCCGATGATTAGCAACAAGTCGGTCGAAGTCATCGGCTTATGGGTCGGAGCCCGAGGCACCATCAGCAACAGGATGACGGCCTTTTTCGATCGCTTCGGACTGAATCGAAAGCTACTGCCCGACATAGCCGAGGAAGTACTGACCGACTCGATCCATATGATTCACAATCATATATATGGACCAAGATAATTCGCGACATCAAAGACAAATCGATCAAAGACAAAGAAAGAACAACACCTTTTTTACCTTAAACAAACCCTAACCTACTCCAGATATTTATACACAAACAACTCCATACACACCATTGTCCCACGATTACACTTACTCGCTGTGTCACAGGGCATCTCACTAATTTGTGAGCAGCTAACAAGACTAAATAAAGTTTTGTTTTTCTCTTTTTTCAAAAATTCGAAGTATGAATTACCTACTTTGAAGCAAGAAAATCATTCTTTTGGTCGCCCATCGGAATCTTCACACTCGAAAACCCAAAATAAACCAGTGTTAATTTTTTCAAAATTTCGAAGTATGAATTACCTACTTTGAAGCAAGCTAAGCATTCTTTTGGTCGCCCATCGGAATCTTCACACTCGAAAACCCAAAATAAACCAGTGTTAATTTTTTTTCAAAATTTCGAAGTATGAATTAATTACTTTGAAGCAAGCTAAGCATCCTTAGGGTCGCCCATCGGAATCTTCACACTCGAAAACCCAAAATAAACCAGTGTTAATTTTTTCAAAAATTCGAAGTATGAATTACCTACTTTGAAGCAAGAAAATCATTCTTTTGGTCGCCCATCGGAATCTTCACACTCGAAAACCCAAAATAAACCAGTGTTAATTTTTTTTCAAAAATTCGAAGTATGAATTACCTACTTTGAAGCAAGAAAATCATTCTTTTGGTCGCCCATCGGAATCTTCACACTCGAAAACCCAAAATAAACCAGTGTTAATTTTTTCAAAAACTCGAAGTATGAATTACCTACTTTGAAGCAAGAAAATCATTCTTTTGGTCGGTTTTCGGAATCTTCACACTCGAAAACCCAAAATAAACCAGTGTTAATTTTTTCAAAAAATTTGAAGTATGAATTACCTACTTTGAAGCAAGCTAAGCATCCTTAGGGTCGCCCATCGGAATCTTCACACTCGAAAACCCAAAATAAACCAGTGTTAATTTTTTTTCAAAATTTCGAAGTATGAATTACCTACTTTGAAGCAAGCTAAGCATCCTTAGGGTCGCCCATCGGAATCTTCACACTCGAAAACCCAAAATAAACCAGTGTTAATTTTTTAAAAAATTTGAAGTATGAATTACCTACTTTGAAGCAAGCTAAGCATTCTTTTGGTTGCCCATCGGAATCTTCACACTCGAAAACCCAAAATAAACCAGTGTTAATTTTTTTTCAAAATTTCGAAGTATGAATTACCTACTTTGAAGCAAGCTAAGCATCCTTAGGGTCGCCCATCGGAATCTTCACACTCGAAAACCCAAAATAAACCAGTGTTAATTTTTTCAAAAATTCGAAGTATGAATTACCTACTTTGAAGCAAGAAAATCATTCTTTTGGTCGCCCATCGGAATCTTCACACTCGAAAACCCAAAATAAACCAGTGTTAATTTTTTTTCAAAATTTCGAAGTATGAATTAACTACTTTGAAGCAAGCTAAGCATCCTTAGGGTCGCCCATCGGAATCTTCACACTCGAAAACCCAAAATAAACCAGTGTTAATTTTTTCAAAAATTTGAAGTATGAATTACCTACTTTGAAGCAAGAAAATCATTCTTTTGGTCGCCCATCGGAATCTTCACACTCGAAAACCCAAAATAAACCAGTGTTAATTTTTTCAAAAATTCGAAGTATGAATTACCTACTTTGAAGCAAGAAAATCATTCTTTTGGTCGCCCATCGGAATCTTCACACTCGAAAACTCAAAATAAACCAGTGTTAATTTTTTCAAAAATTCGAAGTATGAATTACCTACTTTGAAGCAAGAAAATCATTCTTTTGGTCGCCCATCGGAATCTTCACACTCGAAAACTCAAAATAAACCAGTGTTAATTTTTTAAAAAATTCGAAGTTTGAATTAACTACTTTGAAGCAAGCTAAGCATTCTTTTGGTCGCCCATCGGAATCTTCACACTCGAAAACCCAAAATAAACCAGTGTTAATTTTTTCAAAAATTCGAAGTATGAATTACCTACTTTGAAGCAAGCTAAGCATCCTTAGGGTCGCCCATCGGAATCTTCACACTCGAAAACCCAAAATAAACCAGTGTTAATTTTTTCAAAAATTCGAAGTATGAATTACCTACTTTGAAGCAAGAAAATCATTCTTTTGGTCGGTTTTCGGAATCTTCACACTCGAAAACCCAAAATAACCCAATGTTAATTTTTTCAAAATTTCGAAGTATGAATTAATTACTTTGAAGCAAGCTAAGCATCCTTAGGGTCGCCCATCGGAATCTTCACACTCGAAAACCCAAAATAAACCAGTGTTAATTTTTTAAAAAAATTCGAAGTTTGAATTTCCTACTTTGAAGCAAGAAAATCATTCTTTTGGTCGCCCATCGGAATCTTCACACTCGAAAACCCAAAATAACCCAATGTTAATTTTTTCAAAAATTCGAAGTATGAATTACATACTTTGAAGCAAGCTAAGCATCCTTAGGGTCGGTTATCGAAATCTTCACACTCGAAAACTCAAAATAAACCAGTGTTAATTTTTTCAAAATTTCGAAGTATGAATTACCTACTTTGAAGCAAGCTAAGCATCCTTAGGGTCGCCCATCGGAATCTTCACACTCGAAAACCCAAAATAAACCAGTGTTAATTTTTTCAAAAATTCGAAGTTTGAATTACCTACTTTGAAGCAAGAAAATCATTCTTTTGGTCGCCCATCGGAATCTTCACACTCGAAAACCCAAAATAAACCAGTGTTAATTTTTTCAAAAACTCGAAGTATGAATTACCTACTTTGAAGCAAGAAAATCATTCTTTTGGTCGCCCATCGGAATCTTCACACTCGAAAACCCAAAATAAACCAGTGTTAATTTTTTCAAAAATTCGAAGTATGAATTACCTACTTTGAAGCAAGCTAAGCATCCTTAGGGTCGCCCATCGGAATCTTCACACTCGAAAACCCAAAATAAACCAGTGTTAATTTTTTCAAAAACTCGAAGTATGAATTACCTACTTTGAAGCAAGAAAATCATTCTTTTGGTCGGTTTTCGGAATCTTCACACTCGAAAACCCAATATAAACCAGAGTTAATTTTTTCAAAAATTCGAAGTATGAATTACCTACTTTGAAGCAAGCTAAGCATCCTTAGGGTCGCCCATCGGAATCTACATACTCGAAAACCCAAAATAAACCAGTGTTAATTTTTTCAAAAGCTCGATGTATGAATTACCTACTTTGAAGCAAGTTAAGCATCCTTAGGGTCGCCCATCGGAATCTTCACACTCGAAAACTCAAATTAAACCAGTGTTAATTTTTTTCAAAAACTCGAAGTATGAATTACCTACTTTGAAGCAAGCTAAGCATCCTTAGGGTCGCCCATCGGAATCTTCACACTCGAAAACCCAAAATAAACCAGTGTTAATTTTTTCAAAAATTCGAAGTATGAATTACCTACTTTGAAGCAAGCTAAGCATCCTTAGGGTCGCCCATCGGAATCTTCACACTCGAAAACCCAAAATAAACTCGTATTAATTTTTTCAAAAATTCGAAGTATGAATTACCTACTTTGAAGCAAGCTAAGCATCCTTAGGGTCGCCCATCGGAATCTTCACACTCGAAAACCCAAAATAAACCAGTGTTAATTTTTTCAAAAATTCGAAGTATGAATTACCTACTTTGAAGCAAGAAAATCATTCTTTTGGTCGGTTTTCGGAATCTTCACACTCGAAAACCCAAAATAAACCAGTGTTAATTTTTTCAAAATTTCGAAGTATGAATTACCTACTTTGAAGCAAGCTAAGCATTCTTTTGGTCGCCCATCGGAATCTTCAAACTCGAAAACTCAATATAAACCAGAGTTAATTTTTTCAAAAACTCGAAGTATGAATTACCTACTTTGAAGCAAGCTAATCATCCTTAGGGTCGCCCATCGGAATCTTCACACTCGAAAACCCAAAATAAACCAGTGTTAATTTTTTCAAAAACTCGAAGTATGAATTACCTACTTTGAAGCAAGCTAATCATTCTTTTGGTCGCCCATGATGATGATGATGATGATGATGATGATGATGATGATGAGTTTGATGATGATGATGATGATGATGATGATGATGATGATGATGATGATGATGATGATGATGATGATGATGATGATGATGATGATGATGATGATGATGATGATGATGATAATGATGATGATGATGATGAGTTTGATGATGATGATGATGATGATGAGTTTGATGATGATGATGATGATGATGATGATGATGATGATGATGATGATGATGATGATGATGATGATGATGATGATGATGATGATGATGATGATGATGATGATGATGATGATGATGATGATGATGATGATGATGACCTTTGGCTTCGTCTTCGGCTTACATTTGATGACAAAATTTGATCAAACTTTGGTCAAAAATGTTGCCCACTGGCTGTTCAGGCCAGAGGGCGGTTGCTGGGCTAAATCGATTACATTTGATGACAAAGTTTGATCAAACTTTGGTCAAAAATGTTGCCCACTGGCTGTTCAGGCCAGAGGGCGGTAGCTGAGCTAAATCGATTACATTTGATGACAAAGTTTGATCAAACTTTGGTCAAAAATGTTGCCCACTGGCTGCCCAGGCCAGAGGGCGGTAGCTGTGCCAAATCGATTACATTTGATGACAAACAAAGTTTGATCAAACTTTGGTCAAAACTGTTGCCCACTGGCTGCCCAGGCCAGAGGGCGGTAGCTGGGCCAAATCGATTACATTTGATGACAAACAAAGTTCAAAATCGTCCTCGCACTCATCGTCATCATCGTCGGAATCGAAGATATTATTGCCACGTCCACGAATCCTGCCCATGACCTAGACCATGAACTAGACCCACCAGCAGAAGTTCCCAAACAAAATGTCGAGTGTCCACAATGGAGACACAAGACCATTTCAAGTAAAAATTAAAAAGTCTTGTAGATCAACTTTTCGTATTTCTCCAAGAAGCTGGGCTTTTCCTTTGGCTTTGGCTTTGGCTTTGGCTTTGGCTTTGGCTTGGTCTTGGATTTGCATGCTTGTGCAAGACTTGACGCAGACCAAACGATTTCCAGAAGATCCATCGGGACACAAGTCGGTTCGGTTACTATAAAAACATAGATTTAGATGTATTAAAAAAAGTAGTCATAAAATTAATTACATGTTAGTCAACCGAACTTGACTTTCCATCATGGATGGGTTCACAGACGATCCATAGGGGTTCAAGTCGTTTCGCCTTAATGTTTCAAAGTCAATCTCGATTTCATCTTGAATTTTGGGACAAACCGTGCCGGCACAAGTCAGTTCGGTTGCTTTAAAAACAAAGAATTAGATGTGATAATAATAGTAGTATCAATAAAAGTAACTTACACGTGAGTTGGGAGTTGGGCCACCATTGTTCTTGTTATTGTGGGGTCCACTTGCGATTACCATCTGTCAGTCAATAAAACCATTTCAAGTAAAAAATAAAAAGTCTTGTAGATCATCTTTTCGTATTTCTCCAAGAAGCTGGGCTTTGCCTTTGGCTTGGTCTTTGGTTTGCATGCTTGTGTGTTCGCTTTAGTTTGGTTTTGGCTTTGGCTTTGGCTTTGGCTTTGGCTTTGGCTTTGGCTTTGGCTTTGGCTTTGGCTTGGGTTTGGGCTTGGGCGCAAGTCCCAGTATTTGACGCCAAACAAAGTCCAAAATCGTCATCAAACTCATCGTCATCATCGTCGGAATCGAAGTGATTTCCAAATGATCCATTTGGACACAAGCCCATTTCAAGTATAAAATAAAAAGTTGAAGAGTGAACCAAACGGGCAGGGTCGGTGCGGGGTTTTTGCCACCCTTGCCCGGATTTGGTTTTCCAAGAATTTTACCTTGGTACCCCCTTAGCACTCTTTCTGGGAATTCAATTGCCGCCTCCTTAACAGACCAAATGCCACCCTCTTAGACCATGCTGCCCTTGCCAGATGGCAGAAAAAATTGACCTGCCGCCGGCCCTGCAAACGGGACATGACCAAGAACTGGACGATTGATCAAGGCAAGGCAGGCGATGTCGACCAAACCGGACATGACCAGTGAGCGAGTTCTCAAAAGTTCCCAAAAGTTAAAACACAGTAATTTGGCATTTTTACTCTTACATTAACCCTAGAGTAACACTAATGCATATCGCATCATCCGATCGCGTGTTCCGATTGAATCTCTCTGAGCTCTAGACTGAGACAATAGCAACAATGACAATAGTCAATGTATATATGAAAGGTTGACCATATGGAATGGAGCCTTTACCAGAATAATCGAGAAAACGATACTTCAACCAGTGACCAATTTATTCGGGAAAAACCATCTTTTCCGGCAGACAGCATGGCAGGAAGGAAAGGGAAAGAATGATCGCCTCGAGTGGACAGACGCTAGTTCTGTACTCAAAACAAAAGAAAGGAAAAATCGACTTGGTGGCGCTCGTGACAGTCGCTTTTATAAACTAGCTCTCGGGCAGGGCAAAGGTGATGGGTGAGGCAGTGAAGATGGTGTGTGGTAGAGGCACAGGTGAGAAATTGAGTTGGAATCGTGAAAAAGACGCACAGACAGTAGTTGGAGGAATGGTATTGTTAAGTGTTGGGACCAGTGAGTGTGGCTGGGAGTTGTTTAGAGGTAGAAAATGGAGCAACGAATGGTGATTCAACTAAGCTGAAATGAGTGAACAACCTTAATATTTGAAGACGAAACCAGAATCCAAGATTCTCATGTTGAAAAAGAATCAGTCGAATATGTCGGACACCCGAGAAGATGGGCTTAGATAACGATCCAAACGGTGATAGTCGAGGGCTCCAGTTTGATGTTGCTATGTAAGGTCCGAAGTGTGGTGAGAGGAGGGAGTGTGCGTGCGTGTAGGTTTGATTGTAGTAGAAGTAGAAGTAGAAGTACGCCTGTGGGCCTAGTGATGTGTGCCTTGTGTAGGGTTGTCGAGACGAGAGCGAGAGAGTGCGCGCGGGATGGAGACAAAAATGACGAAAGTCAAAACACCACCAAACGACGAAAAGAGAAAAAGAAAGAGAGGGGAGAGGGGGATAGAACTTACCTATGCCATCTGACGATCAAGAAATACAATACGATGCAAAACAACAAATAATTATGATACAACAAAATAAGTGTCCGAACAGAGAGAGAGGAACACTTACATATATACTGGTGATGATGATTGTGTTATTACAATTTGACTCGATAGTTGACACAGACAAAACAACCTTTAAAAGAATAAACATAGACATGGACTTGTGTATTAATGAATTTTATTATGATATAAATATATTATACAATATGTATTTAATGTGTGTGTATGTGTGTGTGTATGTGTATGTCTGTGTGTATGTGTCTATAGACTAATACCGTGTAGACAGTACAAGACACCGTAAAGACTGCGTGTAGATACATGCGTTAAATCGAACAAAGAGAAAATTTGCTTCAGACATCGGTCAGATACCGTGCAGACAGTACAAGACACCGTAAAGACTGCGTGTAGATACATGCGTTAAATCGAAAAAAGAGAAAATTTGCTTCAGACATCGTGCAGATACCGTGCAGACATGAACATTTTCTCCCTGATCGATTTAACGCATGTATCTACTCGCAGTCTTTACGGTGTCTAGCACTATCTGTACACTATCTGCACGATGTCAGAAGCAAATTTTCTCTGATCGATTTTGCACATGGTGCCTGCATGGTATCTGCACGATGTCTTGAGTCAATTTTCTCTGTGATCGATTTGACACATGTATCTACACGCAGTTTTTACGGTGTCTTGTACTGTCTACACGGTATCTACATGGTATCTGAAGTCAATTTTCTCTCTGATCGATTTTACACATGGTGTCTGCACGGTATCTGACCGATGTCTGAAGTCAATTTTCTCTCTGATCGATTTAACGCATGTATCTACGCGCAGTCTTTACGGTGTTTTGTACTGTCTACACGGTATCTGCATGGTATCTGAAGCCAATTTTCTCTCTGAGTCGATTTGACACATGGTGTCTACACGATATCTTCACGATGTCTGAAGCAAAAGTCGAGGGAAAATAATTTGAACTTCGAGTCATATGAGCGTATAGATAAAGTTAGTTAATTAAGCGTGTTTGAGCACATAGTCATATCTGATTACTCATCGATGAGTCTGTATATCATGTTGGTCGAACTGGCTCATTTCTTTTCAAACTCTCGTCTTGGGTGGTTATCTTCCTTCTCCCGTCACCACCCATCTCCAGGTCTAGTGCCTTCACATCTCCCCCCATCTCGTCTTCTCTCGCCTGCTTGGTTGCTACTCTCATCTCCCTGGACACCTCTCAACACCCAACTTCGATTATCGATTTTTGTGTCCAACTTGTCTGGTGCCAATGACCTGGTCTATCATGACAAAGTCAATCAGGATCGTCCAATCTTTCCTCACCGATGTATCGTCTGCGCTTTTGTGTCCTCTCTTTCTTTCACCTGGCTCATTCCCCAACATCATCTTTAATCGACAGCTTCTGCTTCTCAGAACGTATGTCTTTCAAGTAAGTGCCTATTTGTTCACTATTATGTTTGTTGTCTCCTGTCTCAATTTGCTTGCTCCTTACTACGCCCATTTACTAGTGCAACTTGAAACAGCATTGTGACATCTGTCCACCATCACTACCACAAGTAGTCTATTTCTTTCCAAGCATTGTTGATTACTGCTTCACACAGGCACATAAGTTTCCCCAACAAAAAAACTACTACCTCTACTATCCTTTAATGTGTCCGGTCCGCTTATCACTAAGTACAAAGACAATGTCAACGACAGTTGTTTAAATGTGAAAATGGCATTTATCCTAACCTGGAGGAATTGGTCGATGAAGTTTTTTATATCAACGGCAGTTGGACAAATGTGAAACTGGCATTCATCTTAACTTGGAGGATTTGATACTTCACATTAGGATTGCTAAGAAGTAAGCATGACCTTTTGCTTTCTACTTTTTTACTTGAAAACAAGTGGACAGAAGAATGATTTGCTCTGATTCGATTCGACATTCACTCAAGTGGTCGTCTATCGGTAAGTACTTCATGTTTTGTTATGATTGTCATTTCTAGCTATCTTAATCCATTAATCATGTAAAGGATAATTTGATTATTTGATTGCATTAAATATATGATAAAACCCAAGTTTATTGGTTATCCGAAATACATCGTGTTATCAAAAAGTATAAGAAAGTTATAACAAAAGTTATAGATATAAAAGTCAAAGATAAGAGTATTACACATAGTATTGCAATGAGTATTGAAAGAAAATATATAGAGAATATATAAAGCATCTAAGAATAACAATAACAGAATATTGCTAGTTCTAAGGAACATGACCAAAAATTGAAGATTAATGAAATTGATAATAGTAATAAAAAATTGTTATAAAAATTAAAATTAAAAGATATACTATTTTAAGAAAAAAAGATTATGAGTGAGGTATTAAGGACGACGAGGTCGCAATCCGACTTGTTTTGAGAAAAATTTTAGAATTTTTGACGAGGAGAGAGCGACGTTGCGACAGATTGATCCGATGTTGTAGTTGGACACTCCCAAATCGCGTAGGATATTGAGGGTGACGTTGTGGATCGAACCACGGCTGCCAAAGATTAGACCATAGATCTTGAGGTCCTCACATTTGCAGTTGATGTCGGGCGCTTGCTTGTCGATGTACTCGGTGATTTGAGATCGAATTTTTAGAGTACTTACTCGTTTTTCCCTTACAGCTCTCCTTGAGACTGTCCTCATTGGCCTCATAGGTCACTCGGACGTCGAGACAGTAGCATTTTGACTTTCTCTCGTCAAATACAATGAGATCCGGCTTGAAGACTGTCTGCTGTTTTGCAGTGTCTTCTGGCGGTTCTCCGGTGATGGGGCCCTCTCTAGTAGATTGCTCATTGAGAGGGACATTGAAGATAACTCCCGTTCGAGTTTGGTAGTTGAGATTGTTGAGAAGCTTCACGACTGATTTAAGAGCTTCGTCATGTCTGCTTGTGTGCTTTGATCGGATGGATTCATGGGGACAGCCACCAAGTACGTGGCTGAGACATTCCGGTGCCTCGCACAGAAAACGACATTCATCTCGAAATACATGTTTTGATTCCGGGTTGTTGAAGCACCACCCTGCAGTGGCGCTTTGCAGTTTGACAAGTTTGATTAGCTGATTCGGTGGCACCAGGTTAGGCTTGTCAAGATGTCCGTTCGTAGTTGAGCCACCCACCACAAAATTCTTGTGACCCCGATTATCGGGGTGGGTGCACATGTTGAGAAGAAGTCGCTTCTGGTTGTCGCTGTCTTCAGGTAGTAAGACGAATACATTCTGTAGGCTCTTCCTGAAGCCATCGTGGGCGTACATGTCTTTGACAAACCAATTACGGGATTGTTTGAGTATGGTGGCCCTTGTCCAGAAGAGTCGTGGGATCTCAAAGCTCAGCTGAGTGATACCGAGTCCACCATTTTTGGTTGAAAGATGGAAATATTCCTCAGCTGTGTACTTCACCAGATGGAGAACTTTGCGAGTTGCTTCGCGGATTGCGCAATCAATGTCATCCAAGATGTTACGGACAAAATATTCATTCACGATGGAGTGAAGCTTACTTGGTATCACATGTTGTTTGATGAAGTAGAGCTTCTGATTGGCTGTGATGTTCGCTTTCATAATTTTGTTAAGCAACTCCTCCATATCTTTTCGATTTGTTCTGTGCATACCATCCCGGGCGATGTTCACACCCAGGTACCTGATGGAATCTGCTTGCGGAATAGGCTTTCCGTTGATTGTGATGGTGAATTCCTGTGCACCTTTTCCTTCCGTTTTGAGTATTACCGATTTCGACTCATTGATAGACATTCCGATGGAGGTGTAGAACTCATTACAGATGTTGATGAGTTTCCGCAGGTCTCCTTCGTTAGGAGCGAACAAAATGATGTCGTCCGCATATCCAATTGCCGGTAAGCGCCGACCTCGCTTTTTGATCTGGACTCCGATACCAGAATCTTCGAGTTGTCTCAGTAGTTGGTCGACCACTATGTTGAAGAGCACCGGACTGAGAGGGTCGCCTTGCTTGACACCTTGATTCAAGTTGAAGAATGCCTCTTCGCCCGATATCTTCATTGACGTACTGCAGCCGCGGTATAAATCCTTCAGGAAAGATATGCTTCCATCTGACACACCACTTGCTTCACAACATCTAAAGATCGTTTGGTGGTTGACGCTGTCGAACGCTTTCTTAATGTCCAAGGCGGCCATAGGGTGGTTTTTGAAGTTCTTTGCAACAAACTTGGTCACAGTGATGGCTTCAAAGATACCGTCACTTTTGACAAAACCCTTTTGGAGATTACTGAGTTGCACCTTGGTTGACATTCGTTCGGCAATGATGGCGGTGAGTGTTCGGTAAATGATCGAGCTGATGGTGATTGGACGAAAGTCCCCAGGGTCGGTGGAGTCCTTCTTGGCAATCAGAGTCGTGCGACTTTTCTTGAGATCGTCCGGAATGATGCCCACAATGAGGATGCAGTTCAGCAAAGTGGACAGGTGGTTATCGTACTCCACGAGATCAGAGGCCTTGAAGTTGTCCAGCCCAGCGCTTGATTTGTTTTTCTTACGGAGGAAGTTGGTCACTTGCTTGGGGTGGATGTAATACAGCACATCCTTTGAGTTAAGTTCCGCAGTCTTAGTTGGAGTGAACTGAGGAGGATCGGTGGTCTTCTCGAAGATTGGTCTCCAGAAGCGGAAGAATTTCTGTGGATCCAATTATTGTTTTGTTATGATTGTCATTTCTAGCTATCTTAATCCATTAATCAAGGATAATTTGATTATTTGATTGCATTAAATATATGATAAAACCCAAGTTTATTGGTTATCCGAAATACATCGTGTTATCAAAAAATATAAGAAAGTTATAACAAAGGATAATTTGGTTATTTGATTGCATTAAATATATGAATGTTATTTGTAAGCTAATGTCGTATTGTTTTACTTTTCTTAGATTCTTATGCATTTAACAAAAACGACTCGCTTGCTCTCCAGCCCAAGTTTAAGCAAATCAAGTTCCAGTGATAGTGATAGTTGCAGTTGTAGAAGTGTTGAATTGTCAGAAACCGCCAAATGCGAAAGGTAAGTTTACCTTGTAATGGATATTTTGAATGGATACCTAATTCTATTTTTATTTTTGTAGCAACTGAACTGACATGTCCCCATACAGGTCGTCCCCACCTCGAGACTTAAATCCAGATGAAATCGAGATTGATTTTGAGACATTATAGAGGACCGAATTGTCCCCTAATTGATCGTCTGGCATCCCATCCATGATGGAAAGGTCGATTTCGGTTGACTCACGTGTAAGTAACTCTTATTGTTACAGTAGGTACTCAACTGCCTGACACCGCGCGGGCGGCTTTCGCTGCGCTGCGTGCTGTACCTTCCAACAGTGCTTTTTGTCAGGCAAGCTAGAGTCCTCAGGCATTTAAGGCGGCACTGTACTTCTATAATCACATCTAATCACCCGTGCAATCTGGTGCATCTTTGGCTTTCATCCAGACGAGCACCACTTGGTCGTGGAGGAAAGACTGGACCTGGGGAATCTGGTGCCTCGTTGGCTTCCATCCTGACGAGCACGACTTGGTGTGGAGGAAAGACTCGACCCGGGAAATCTGGTGCCTGGTTGGCTTCCATCCTGAAGAGCACGACTTTTTGTCCGACGAGAAAATTTGTACCAGACCTTGTGGTGATCAACCCAAATGGCATAGACTTGCTCATATTGGACGTCCAGTGCTCATTCGAGAACTCAAAATCGGTTTTACACGAACGCGACCAGGACAAACAAGCTTCGGCAACGATAAAAAAACCAGTTTAACAAAGTCATCAAATAGGATCGTTGGAAGTTTTCGGGTTCATCTTCAGATCAAGAGGAGCCATCAAACCAACCGCCTTCAACTTGTTGACCAATATTGGCATGCCATAGTCACTGATTGGCCCAACAATTTACCTATGCATTAACAAGTGAACTAAATTCTCGATTCCAATTGAGCACTGGACAAGTTGCACCAATTGATTTATACATACAGCACAAGCCCAATTGATGAGTTAGTGTCATTTGTGCTCTAATGTACCACCGATCTAATGTTACTTGCTCACAGTGAAGTTGTCTCTATATGTGCATTTTCATCACATTACCTCATGATGACTTAGCGAAAGTACCAAACCGAGTTGGACAGTCGGTCGTACCTAAGACTTAGTAGATTTCACCGCACTGTTTGCATTCAATGCACACCATCCCAACTGCAGTCAGCATCACCAGACATTTTCTTGTGGCACAGGCACAGCTCAATGATCGTCACCACAATCCGAAACACACAAACACACCATCTCAACCGTAGTCACCTTCACCCGAAATTGTCCTCACGCTCGGGCACAGCTCATCGATCGTCACCACAACCCGAAACAGATCAACACACATCTCTCTGAAGTGAGGTGCCATCCAATTACCACCAATCTGACATTTAAGTGAACTCAAACATTATAAGCCTCTTGCAACACAATCCAACCTTAATTATAAACAAGTACACACTTTGTGCTTTGAAAGCTTTTTTTTAAATTATATTATAATTAAGGGTGTGGTGTGTATTGTGAGCTAACAAAAGGAGAAGCTAAAAGTGTGACCAAAAAATGATCCGAAGCCGTTGCATCGCGCGATCGTGAGAACTCGCGCTTGTAGACACATGGCATCACGCACATGCACATCACATACTGATCTGTTCTGATTCACATTCTAAGAGAACTCGACCGCCGATCACGGTGGTGGCATTAGACCACTCTCTCTCCGATGTATTCCAATCACATTGCCAATAAAGTTTTAATAATTGATGTTGCGTGTTGCGTTCGATCATTCTTAATAATTGGTTTAGCTTGATCATCAATCAAGCGACCTCTACAACATTAGACTTATTGATTAATTGTGTAATATGTTCTAGCTGCACAATTCGGGTCGGGTCACGAAAATTTTTAAGATTCTAGTTTCTACTGCACTGGGCAGCTTGTATACTATTTTCATAACGAGATAGCTTGCGTTCGAAACGCCTAATATTTTCACCATCCTCTTCTCCGAAGTTACCGTTTAGTAATCTAGTCAAGTAGTCGTGATTGTGTTTCGATCTGGCAATCAAAGTATTGCAAATAAACAATCGCGTGCGTTCATATTCTGAAAGCGTGTCCATGTTACCTTGTCGTTCTTTATCGTCTCGAGAAAGGTATAGACTGTTCATGATTGAGTGAAAAAAATTGAACGTCGACTTGACGTTGACTTGACTTGACTCGTCGTGTTTGTGAGACTCAAGTCAGGCAGGTGAGACCAAAGTTTCGTGCTAACAGTAAGAGCAAAAGTGGCCACCGCCGCAGAGCCACCAGGAGTAGCTGCATCGGCCTGGGTTTTGTCTACGGAACCATCACGAGTTTTGGAGTTCCCTGAATCATCATGCCTAGCCGGTTTTGCACGAGTCTTGGAACGAGTTATAGGCCCACTGTACTCCTTTTCATTGGCACTGTGTAATTAAAAAAGAAGATTAGTGTGATATCAGTACCATTCAGTAATGAAAACTTACCCTTGATAAGTCGGCTGTGCGAGCACTTGAGCTGCAGATGAAGTGGTTGCTGCCGAATGATCACGTGCTTGTGTGTTAATGCCGTCGGTAAAACTCATTCTCGTTAGTGTACGGAACTGTCGTATGTCGAATGAGGCAAATCTAGAAAAGGAGAGAAATGACGAGAATAAGAAGAGAAGGCGTGACAATGTGACTCGGTGCATAACACGAGCATTCTGTACGGTAGTTAGTCTCAAAAGTAATGTGAACTGGACAAAGGTGAGTACAGACAAAACAAAGATTAATACGAACTGTACCGGCGGCACAATCACCAAATTGAGATTGACAGGGATCAACTTTGCTTTTTGACGAAACTTTGATGTTACTTATGTACGCAGATGTGTAAGCACTTGCGTATAATGCCGAAAGGTCAAAGGGAAAGATAACATGTTAGACATATAAAGTAACTTAGGAAAGCAAAGATTACCCATCTAAATGATTATCTTTGCCCTTTGACCTGTAACGTTTTAACTCAGATATGCCCGCTAGAGTACGATAACGAAAGGTCAAAAGGCAAAGATAACATCCTAGACATACATAGTAGCCAATATAAGTATGGATTGCTCAAATTATAAAGATCCGAAATTTGGGTAAAATTGGTTCAACGTAAATAATATGATAAAGAATATATGGCAAACACCTAAAAAGTGGTTTGATTGCAACACACACGAATGCATTGACCAGTGCAGATAAAATGCATAGAAAATTGGCTAATTTTAGCGAAGTGTCAATTGTCTTAAAAAACAAAAAAACTCAAATTATAAAAACAAAGACAACACTTACACAAAAAAGTAGAAATGGCAAGTTGAAGGAGATGATGATGATGTATAATAAAGATTTCTTGGATTGCTTTGACGATGATGGTGGTTTTCTGGATTGGTGGAAAGAATGGACGATTAATTTCACGAACAAAAAAGTACAAAAAGTACAAAAAAAGTTTGGGATGATGTTTGATTTTGATGCTTACACGATGTTCTACATAACTCAACTGAACATCACTTAGAGTAGGAAAACTGCACAAATGTGAGAGATGAGCAGGTTTGTCTATTTATTTGAGCAATTGATCTTTGTCCTTTGACTTGTCACTTTTGTACGCAGATGTGTTTAAGCACTTGAGTACAAAAGTGACATGTAAAAAAGCAAAGATAACATCCTAGACATACATAGTAGCCAAGAGAAGCATAGACTGCTCATCTGATTGATTATCTTTGCTCATTGACCTGTCACTTTTTGTACGCATATGTCAACACTTGAGTACGACAACGAAAAGGCAAAAAGGCAAAGATAAGATGCTAGACAAAAAAAGGAACCAAGAAAAGTATGGATTGCTCAAATTATGAGGATCCAAAATTTGGGTAAAACTGGTTCAACGTATAAGAATATGATAAAGCATATATGGCAAACACCTAAAAAGGGGTTTGATTGCAACACACACGAATGCATTGACCAGTGCATAGAAAATTGGCTAATTTTAGCGAAGTAACAATGACAACGAATGCTACATACATAGTAGCCAAGAGAAGCATAGACTGCTCATCTGATTGATTATCTTTGCCCTTTTACCTGTCATTTTTGTACGCAAGTGTGCACGTTTGAGTACGTTAACTAAAGGTCAAAATGCAAAGATAATTATCTTATAAGATGCTAGATATAAAATGGAACAAAGATAAGCTTAGATATTTTTATGTGAATATTTAACTTTGCCCTTTGACATGTCACTTTTGTACGCAGATGTGTTTAAGCACCTGCGTACAACGACGAGAGGGCAAAGAACAAAGATAACATGCTTGACATAAAAATTAGCCAAGAAAAGCAAGGATTGTTCAAATTATGAGGATCCAAATTTTGTGTAAAATTAGGTTCAACGTAAAATAATATGATAAAGCAAATATGGCAAACATATAAAAAGTTGTTTGACGGTAACACACGCTAATGCATTGACTAGATAAAGAGTCACAAAATTGGCTATTTTGTCAAAAGTGCAAATTGTTTTGGAAAATGAAAAGACTCAAACTATAAGGATAAGAACAATATTTACAGAACAAAATGTAGAACAAATTTATGGATATGATGATTTATAATAAAGATATCTTGGACAAGTTTGACAATGATTTGATGGACTGGTACAAAGAATGGACCAACACTTTCACAAAAAGAGTACAAAAAAGTTTAAGATGATGTTTGATGATGATGATGCTTACACGAGGTTGGGCAAAACTAAACTGAAAAATACTTCCCAAAAGTACACTGTACAAATGTTAGGCATGAGCAGGTTTTCAGTGGCCTATGACACAAATGTTCTAATATCTCACAAATTGTATGTGCAAAATGCGGTTAACTGCTTTCATGATAAAACAAAAACGCAACGCAATTATACACGCATAAAAGTATATATATGTAAGTGGGGTCCCTCTCCCCACTTTTGATTTGAAATTTATTGTTTGTTTTGACCTGACTTTTGTGAACAGTCCTGTAGTTTAGTTATTTCACACACACTCAATACCTTCTTACCTGTAACGCTAGCTTACCTGTGCTGCCCTCTGACCCCTACTTCTACCTTACCTACCTTCAACTCAAAACAACTACACTGAGAAATTCATCTTCCTCTTCCTTACATTGTGTTTCGACTCCTCGCGCTGATCGGTCTGCCTAGTCTAGTGCAACCGTTCTTGGATCCTAGTCAAGAATCCTCGTCTATCTTTCTCCAACGTAAACTGGACAATTTACCTTGATCGCCACTCTGCCTCTCTCCTTTGGGCGTCCGACATATTCGACCTGTGACCTTTTTGTTGAAGAATCCAGCGAACGTTCTCGGAAGAAGACAGCACCGGAAATCTCAATTTCTCTCTCTCTCTCTCTCTCTCTCTCTCTCCCAATTTTTTTTCTTCCTGGTTTTATTGGTCAACTCCACGCCCGAATTCAACTCAATCTCGTCAACACAATTTATTTAATTATTTTTTATTATTATTTTGTAACGTTTTTTTTTAATTTCCGAATTTCAATAAATCAGCAAAGGCATCAAAATATAATTTGATCAACCTTTCAAGTCAGCAGGCGACCTTTGTGTCCTCGCCTGTCTTCCCTCGGCCAAACTGAAAATCCTGACTGCAAAATTTTACTTCAAAAATCCGAACTTGAAAATTGAAATTTTATCTAATTCTGTAAGTTGTACTCTCATTTCGGTTCAATAATGGCATTTCCCCATCCTAATATTTCTCTAAATTCTCCCTCTGTCGGTCGACAGGGTGTGACGAATACAGGGTGTGATGTTAATCACAGTCCCAATTTTTATTCTTCCGTTTCCTCTATTCCTAATCATATTAGACAATATTTCGGTAACCAACAGGGTTACATTTCTTCCCAAATTATTAGTTTCATTACTAATCCTAACCCTAAACTTTTGAAACTAATCTACAAAACTCTAAATTTACTAACCCAATATATTGCTAGTTTATCCATAAGTTCATTTTCCAAATTACCATTTCTAAACAAAATTTCCCAATTGTACCAAAACGTATCCTCAGTACAAATGAGAGCTTCTACGTTTCGGTCTTGTTCTTCCCGTAAATCACCTAAGCCACCTGCAGGGTGTGACCACAAGGATTGCTGGTACTGTGGAGATTCGTCTCACACCAGTAGTCGCTGTGATCGTACAATACCTTGGCAGCGGATTCGGAAAATTGGCTCGAATTGTGAACTGTGTTTCCATTCTGGTCACACTAGTGAGCAATGCAACTCCAACATCCGATGCAAGATTTGCAGGGGTAAACACCGAATCGAGAATTGTTTGCATAACAACGAGCAAGCACCTGCAGGAAATCAGGCTCGAATCCCTGATTTCGAATCTGTTTCCAGTAGTGCCGTTCCTAATGAGAATAGTTCCGCTATGACTCATATTACTGAGAGTAATGTTATTGGTGCAATCAATACTGTCCCCCAACCTTCAGATAACCCACCTGTTTCCATTCAAACAATACCCAAATCAATCTGTCCTTCTTCGGTTGATTCTGGAACTGATTTCCACTCTGATTATCCCAATTCTGATTCTGAACTCTATGATACTCCCCTAACAGAGTCCGTAGATGATGATGAGCACTTGGGAGATTCAAAGTCAGTTTACTTGAAAACCAAATCTCAATTCATTGATATGGTGAACAAGTATATTGAATCAGGAAATAGAAATTATTCTATTAAAATTCTTAGATTGTACAACGAGTTAGTAACACTCCATCGTGGGGCATTACTGGATCCTCTCGATTTTTGTACAAAGTGTCATTCTGTTAGTGATTATTATTTAAAATTTACTTTATTCTATGATACACAAAAATATGACTCCAATGGAACTCCTTCTCTAAATCTGTCTGAATCTACTGGTGATTCCAAATCTGGGTGGTTCAGTAAACTGTTTGGTTTTTGAATCAATTTGTTTTTAACGTCCCAGTTTGAATAAGCCATCAGTAACTTTCTCTAAACTAACTTAAAAATTCTATTTACTAATATCCAATTCTAATGCCACAAATTGACCGAGTGAAATACAACCTTAGTTGCCATTTTTATTTTATTTCTGTACACAATTGCCAAATTCTTTCCATGTCATTTTAACGCCCAAATTCTGCGAATTTGTTCTCAAAATGATGTAAAGAGGGTGTGATGTAAGTGGGGTCCCTCTCCCCACTTTTGATTTGAAATTTATTAGTTGTTTTGACCTGACTTTTGTGAACAGTCCCGTAGTTTAGTTATTTCACACACACTCAATACCTTCTTACCTGTAACGCTAGCTTACCTGTGCTGCCCTCTGACCCCTACTTCTACCTTACCTACCTTCAACTCAAAACAACTACACTGAGAAATTCATCTTCCTCTTCCTTACATTTGTGTGTCTCGACTCCTCGCGCTGATCGGTCTGCCTAGTCTAGTGCAACCATTCTTGGATTCTAGTCAAGAATCCTCGTCTATCTTTCTCCAACGTAAACTGGACAATTTACCTTGATCGCCACTCTGCCTCTCTCCTTTGGGCGTCCGACATATTCGACCTGTGACCTTTTTGTTGAAGAATCCAGCGAACGTTCTCGGAAGAAGACAGCACCGGAAATCTCAATTTCTCTCTCTCTCTCTCTCTCTCTCTCCCATTTTTTTCTTCCTGGTTTTATTGGTCAACTCCACGCCTGAATCTCAACTCAATCTCATCAACACAAATTTACTTATTTTTATTATTATTATTTTGTAATATTTTCTTCTTTAATTTCCGAATTTCAATAAATCAGCAAAGGCATCAAAATATAATTTGATCAACCTTTCATACATAAGGGGTTTCTGTGGCACGTTGGGAAGCGGGTTGGAAACCTCTCTTGGTGAACCGAAGGTTAAATTAGCTACACATGGCTACTAATGATAGTTTGAGATTGACCAATCAAAAGTAGGCAAAAATTACACATCGTATACTCAAGCCCACCTAATCTTAATCATCATCTTTCAATTACTTAGCAACACAAATAAAGATTTGCTGATTAACTATACTTAGCATTTTGACTTTTATCCTTCTTACCCTTCAACAATATCTTTAGTAATTTTGTTTAAGTAGAAACTTCCAGTAGGAAAATCTCATATCTGTATGTGATTTTGTCAAAAGTTAAATAACGTTTAACTTGAAAAATTCACATAAATACTAAATCTATCCAATACATTGGACAAAATTAAAAAAGTCCAAGCACTAGAATCATCATTTTCGTCATAAACACTTAAATCAATTCACTTTAATTGTTACACAAATTTTTGATTTATTGTGCCTGTACACTAAATCGGCGAATTATGGCATCTCGAAGAACTTCGTTGTCCACATTGCTAAAATCATTTGCTAGGCCTTGCATCAGTGGTGTTCGGCACTTGGCACAATTTAGTGTTCGATTGAACCACCGTTTGGCACACTCGTCATGGAATCGATGTCCACACGGCAAAATTCTATGACAAAGACCAATCAGCACCAGAGTAACCAGTCACACTAAACTCACCGCATGTTTGCACCAATTGAAATTTCATTTTTTACAAATTTCGCATTCTTCCGGATCTCCTTCCACACCCCAGCGACCGTAGTCTTCATTTGTTTTTGTCATCTCCCCAGCATACTTGTCAACAACAGCATCATGTATGAATTTTTGGTATTCTTTAATTAATTTTTCACGAACAGCAACAGATTCATCGTTATCGCCAGTGACTGATTCCATAAAACGATCGGCTAATGCTCTTGCTCTTGTTAATTCCATTTTTCTTCTTCCTCGTTGTACGTCTGTTGGCGATTTCACATCGAACGACGCCTTGAAGAAAAAATGAAGAGCGACTGAGACAAAGGCAATATGTGTTCTCTCCCGATGCAATCCTCTTTTCTTTTTCTTCAGTCCTCAAATAATTTAATAAATTAAAGTACGAGTTGATACAAGACCCCCTAGGGAGCCGGAAGAGAAGAAGAAAATATATTATACATAGTCATTGAATTCCTGGCAATAAAGTCAACAATAGTGCCTATTCTGGACCTAGGCATGTCAAGTGATGATAATATGTTCAATGTAGTGTTGTGTATAGCGCCACGCGCACCAAAGATCAATCCAAAGACGTCTGTTGACCGAGGATGCAAACCATGTCCAGCGAGCTTCTGCTTGATGGCGGCCAAGATGGACAGTTCCGAGTACTTCCGTCGCTTTGCCATGTCGCGCTGATGCAGTGTTGAGCGTTCACTCTCAAAGGAGACCTGCACGTCAAGAATTAGGCAATCTTTTTCGGAACTTACAGCAACAATGTCTGGCTTAAACTCTTTTCCGCGAGAGTTGCGAACAGAAAAGTTAGTGAATACAGTCCACCCGTGCGTCTCAAGGTGATCCGTGATGGTCTTCTGTGCTTCGTTGTGACGCTTGCGATGCATTCCTTCCATATATCTGCATTCAGAGAGTATATGCTTGAGAGTTTCTAGCTTGCCACAGCGATGTCGACAGTAAACTGGGATCGACTCAAAGCCAGATGCACCAATTGAACATGTGCGCATGCGTAGATAACTCACAAATAGGTGACCAGAAAACCAGGTATTTCCTGTTAGATGACGATTTACCAGTGAACCAGCAACGGCGAAGGTGGACTGGCCCTTAAAATTCCTGATGCATTCCAAATCGTTGATTAGCCTTGCTTGATTATCACGGTAAAGAGGGAGGATTCTCTCAATTTGTTTCATTTTCTTTTCGAACCACACTGAACTTGTAACGTCCTTGATAAGCCAGGAGTGAGATGCGTTGAGCTTGGATAGTCTCTTGTAGGCCATAATGGGAATCTCAAAACGCAATTGAGTGAGTCCAAGACCACCAGACTTGATCGGCAAGTGGAACCAACTACTAGCAACTGAGTTCGGTAGATGGAGAAATTGTTTGGCACAGTTCCGAATGCTTCTGTCCAGCTCCTCTAATATTGTTGCAGTGAAATCCTCATTGACGAGGCGGTGGAGAAATTTAGGGATTATATGCACTCTGAGCATATACAGCTTCTGATTAGGCCTTAGACTCGATCTTCTGAGTTTTTCCAGTAGCGAGCTGATGGTTGTTCGATCCATTCGGTGCTTGTTATCAACGTCGATGGTTACTCCAAGGTAACTCAACTTGTCATCAGACGAGATCACAGAAGGGCCAATACAAAGGTCTGTTGCGTTACCAACGGTGAAGGACTTGTTTGAGTTTGCGCTGAGACCGACCGAGTCGTAGAATGCACTATGCACTAATGCACCAACCAAACAAGTTGACTTGAGGATAGCACTTGTGGCCGCGGTAGTGCTGATGCTGATATCATTTGTTCTCCTCATCTCTGCACTCACACATTTGACATCACCATTCTAGAGTGCACCGAGTTTAACGATCGTGTTCTGGTGTTAATAATAAAACAATGCTTGCAATGCGAATTACAGTAAGAAGTTGAATAAGAAGAGAATAACAGTAGTGTCGCATTGTGTATCACAAGACAACTCGAAAAAAGGGAAGAAGATTGTTTGTTTAAGTTGTAAAATGTAGATGCGTTTAGTTAAAATGCGAGTGCACAGTTGTGTTCACAGAACACAGTTCTAAACCTCCAGTTTGGCGTATTTAGTACTGTCTCTCTGACCACTGGTCGACAAGCAAACAATTGGCCATAATATTTACCACAGAACATTATGATCCGTTTAATTGAACATTGCCCAGATAATGTTTGATGAGAAGTAAAGGGAGGCCAAAGGTTATAGTTCGGTTGTATTATGCTTTGATTTCAATTCAGCTTAGATAAATTTACTTAGTGGCCTGCACAGTGTGCAGTGCACACACACAGACACCACTCTATTCATCATACTAACTCATAAACAAACACAAAGGAGCGTCCATTGATTTATCGAACTTAACAAAACGGGAAACGAACTTTTATTATGTCCTAGTTACTATGATCAGTTTTGAAAACATTTTGTGTCATTTGTTAAGAGTCTAAATAAACAATTTTTTCTAGTATTCTAAAAAGTTAAAAACTTGAATGACTAAGATAGACACACTGCACAATTGTAGTGTTAGACTCAACATTTTTATTAGTTGAGTTAGATGAGTATGATGGTTGTTGGTGATCGAACCAAAATTTGCTGAGTTGTGGTTGTGTGTTGTATTTTTTTCCAATTATAGTAAATTTATTAATATAAAAATGAAATTACAAGAAGGATAGGGATAGTGTGTAAGTGTAAGATATAAAAGTGTGTAAGTAGTGATAGAGAAGGCCTAATATATGTTATGTACAGTAATAATAAAAATAATATAAACTAGTGAATGTACATATTTCAAAACAGTAAAAAAGATAAATGCTAATATATACATTATTTTGACTAAGTAATTGGAGGATCCCAGTTTCTGAACTTTGTGATCATGTCAAAAGAGTCACAGGCACAGTCCACTATCATGTTTCCGATTGCTCGCAGAGACATTCGAAAGGAGTCCTTGAGGATGTTCAGACAAACATTATGAACTGCCCCGCGAGAACCGAAAATAAGTCCGTAGACCTCGAGATGAGTGACATGGTCATGGTCTTGTTGGTGCAGCCACTCGATGATTTCCGCTTGGATCGGGTTGTACTTGTTGCGCTTGATTCTGTCGTACCTGTCCAAACTGCCTGCATTGAATTCATAACTTACGCCCACATCAAGACACAGAGCAGTTGGGCGTCCATGTTGGACCAGGATTAAATCGGGGATCAGGTATTTACGTCCCTCCGTATCGGTTAGTTCGCCTGGGATGGTTCGATCGTTGAAGTAGATTCGCTGTTCTCGGTAGCAATCCAGGTAATGCCATCGCAGGTGGGATTCAATCTTGTCTAGCAGGCGGTCATGTCGAGCACCTTGGTCCGATCGAGAGAGTTCGCATCGATTCAGAATGTGGAACATTGTTTTCTGTTCATCGCAGTGGAGACACCTTTCCGCCCTGTCGACCATCGCTCCAGCTCTAACTTGTAGAAATTTCTGTCTCATTGCCTCGGGTAGATCGGTCATTCCGGAAAGATGCTTGTTCACAATTGATCCACCAATCAGGAAGTTGATATGGCCATCGTTGATTTTCCTGATATCTCTTAATAATCGCTTTTGATTGTTATTCTCTGCTGGACACAAGCGATTGATTCGAGAGATCTCACCGAGGAACCACTTCGATTGGGTCATAACACGAACAAACCAGGAGTTTGATTGCTTTAGTCTGTTCATCCGGTTTAGTGCTATCCGTGGGACATCGAAACGGAGTTGAGTAAGACCGAGACCGCCCAACTTGTTAGAGAGGTAAAAGAAGGAAGTGGGGGTCTGCGGTGATAGTGAGAGGATATATTTCACGGCTGTACGAATGCGACAGTCCATTTCACTGAGAGTAGATGCTAGGCATTTCTCGTGAACCAAACGGTGAATCGTTTCCGAAATAAGGTGGTTCTTGATAAGATACAATTTCTGGACAGGAGAAAGTAGTGCAGTGGTTGTACGGTGCAGCTTGAAGCAGATATCCGTTGACCTGAAACGATGACTGTCGTCCTCGTCGATGATTGCTCCCAAGTAGCGAAAGGAGATCACTGGTGCAATCGAATCGCCGCCAATCGAGACTGGTTCGCTGGACCCAAAGAGGACAGTCTTGTCAGCATTAATCTTCAGTCCAACTTTACGGTAGAACTCGATCGAGATTGCTGCGAGCACTTCGATTTCTTGAACGCTTTTTCCGGCGAGAAGCGAATCGTCGGCGAAAGCCAAGCAACGAAGAATCCCACCACCGATCTTGAAGCCCATGTGAGACATGTCCAAGACACGAAGAAGTTGATCAATTACCAAATTGAAGAGGATTGGGCTCAAAGGACAACCTTGTTTTACCCCTCGCTTGATCCATATTTTTCGTGATCTTTGGTCTTTAAACTTCAAAACGGTTTGACCATCTCGGTACAATTTACGTAGAAGGACAATATCCGCCCGTTTCATTCCGTTAGCTTCACAGATAGCGAATATCGAATCTTGGGATACTGCATCGAACGCTTTCGAGACATCGATACCAGCAATGATCACTTTCTGGTGAGATAGATAGCGACAGACTGTTATCGCTTCGTGGACGCCATCCATCGGGAGAAATCTTTTCTGACACTGATGGGGTTCTAGCCGGTCTTGTAAGCGTCTGGCAAGGATTGCAGTCAGAGTTCGGTATGCAATCGAGCCAACCGTGATTGGACGATAATCCGCTGGGTTGGTCGATGGTTTCTTTGGGATCAATGAAGTAGTCAGCTTGCGCCAGTCATCGGGAATGTTCTGTACCCATAAGCACGCATTAAGCATTACCTTCACCACGTGCAGATGGTACAACAGATCTGTCGCTCGAATTCCGTCAAGACCGGGGGAAGACTTTTTCTTCATGCGCAGATGGTAAGAGACGTTCCTGTATCGATGTACTCGAGCACGCTGATCGACTCGGGAGCGTGCACCTGGATTGGATCGAGGAGGTTGGCTGATCTAGTGCTAAAGATCGCGTTAAAGTGTTGGTATGCTTCCTCAAGGTTCAGTTCGGCGTTCACCTCTCCACGGATAAGGTTGCTCCAGACTTTTTTATGATCTTTCGCCCATACCTCCTGAATATCGGTTTCGTAACCTCTAATGTAACTTCTAGAACACTCTTGAGTAATTAGAATTTACTCGAATTGCATAAGATCAAAGAACATCTTAGATTGCAAACGTAGAAACGTGTAGAAAGTTCTAGAAGCGAAATTTTCCCGATTTTTTTTCGAATGTTCTCTTACAGTATATAAAAGCAGCTCTATTCTCAGTCTGCTATCTTGTTATGTTGAATAAACATCAAGTTCTTTTCCCTGTTTTTTGTATTTGAACAAAAACATTGAAGAAAGAGTCGAGATAGACAATCAAGACGAACCAAAATAGAAAATAAAGCAGCATTAAGAATGTGTCCGGATTACGGGCGTGGTTCAAATCGAACATTTCTAACCGCCTTCGTGTTGGATGGTAGCGTGCGAGTAGTTCGGATATCCCCTCGTCTGTATCGATTCCATCAAGTTGCATTATCTCGTGAACTTGTTCAAACTCAGAATCCGAATACGAATCCGTTTCCGAATCAGAATCTAGATTTGCCAGTCGATATGAGTTGCGTTGAGGAGGTTTAGGCCATCGGTCTATAACTTTGTAGATTAATCGGAGCTGTCGGGCTGTGTAGACTTCAGGTCCAATCAAGATTGGTTCAGGTTGCTCAACTTTTTTGGTAAGCTTTCTTTGTCTCAATTCGGGAGCGGGAGCCACTTGAGTAGTTGATATTTCGGTTATTCGATCGGAAATGTTTTTGTTTTCATTGAGTTGGAATTGATGTTGCTGCATTTGATTTGCAAAATAATTGAGACATGAGAGGCAGCAAATGTTCGAATAATCTTTGTCAGTGTTAATTCTGACAAAAAAAGCTTCGTCATTTGTAGCATTTTCGTCTATTACATCATAGAGAAAACCAATAAATTGGGCCCATTCTGGATCACTTTGATCTACCAGAACAAAGAGTTTGTTTTGCAAATCGTGCAAGTTGACAAAGCCATTGATATGACCACATGGGTACATAATGTCAGGGTAGAGTGACTTGAATAAGGCAAATTTCATTTTGTAAAGTTTGAGAAAAGGTTTTTTAGGAAGATAAAAAAAGAACGTCTGAACGACTCGAGTAGTTCTACACAACTGATCTTTTGTAGATTCTTGTGCGTATATATGTGTGTGTCTGAGTTGCCAGACTAATAATACCATTGTTCTATTCTTAGAAAGCGTAATGCCCAAACAGCACAGTCTAGACACACAACCCAGACACATTTATCTCATTTGATATTTGTTGTTGAATGGTACTGCTTGCAACGCATGAGTGCGCATACTAAGTGGATACTAAGTGCTAAGTACACTGAAATGTTTGTTAGTACGCGACTTTAAGCACAGAACATAATAAATTAATTTCCTCTTTCGAAAGAGGACAGACAACACTCTAGTGATTCTTGGAAGCCGTCCTAATGCTCTGTCGGGCGAGTTGGTGTCCTTTTAGCTTTGCCATCAGTTTGCCAGAATAAGCGAGAACGTGCATTGTAGAAAAAGCATAAGAATGGCAAATTAGTGTAACTTCTACTTCTCTGTCTGTCAATACCAATTGCTTGGTTGGAACAAAAACTACTTTATTACACACAATGAGAACAAGGACGTCACACTATTCAGAATACAAACCTCTAACGTGAATTACACGGTTGGTTGGTCTGTGACTGCTGTGTCCTGCTATTCTTGATGTGTATATGCCCATTGGCCTTTAACTGGCTCTCCATGCATGGTTACGCGGTTTAGAGTGGAGACAATTGATTATAAGTGACGTGTGTATAGTTTAATTAAATAGATTGATAATGAATGATAAACAACTAATAAATAATCAACACAAAATCATAGAATAAATAACGTTTATTTAACCAAATAATGGCAATCATTATAGTTAATACAACCAAAAAGACACAACAGAACTTACGCTGTCTCTACACACAATTAAAGAAAAGAAAACGTAAAGAAAGAATTTTTCAGTGTTACAAGAATTGGAAATTCATTGGATAAGACAAATCATAAAATCAATGTATAACATAACGTAGAAAAAAATTATGACATTATTGTTAAAAACAAAACAAAATAGATATTCTTATAATAAAAGAAATGTGTGGACAGATTAAAATAAATATGGTTTAATTATTGAGCTTTTGTGGAACTTTGGTTCAATGGCCCCAAAATCGACAGCGTCCCAATCTAAATCCTTTCGCAATTGATCACTTTTGTCCTTTCCATCTCGTTCAGTGATCAGATCAAAAATGGTCTTTGCCATTTGTTTACGCTTAAGTTTAGCAACGAGCATCTTGTTGTGAAGTAATCCGTTAAGCTTCTCCATCTCCATTTTTGAATTAGGTTCAATTGGCTCCTTATTAAGAATGCAACAACGAACCATTTCAGTGCTGAATATGTATTTGAAGTACTCAATTACATAGAGACCATCATCGTGGGAATTATCAAGCTTTTGGAACATCTTAGGCTTAACCACCGGGTCAGACGGAATTGTAGACTGCTTGACTGAGACTCCTTTGACGTTGTGCAATTTTGTGAAATGGTGCTCGAAGTACTTTTCAATTCCCTTTATGACGGTGTCATAGCTATCTACTCCAAGCCAATTAGACGAATTCAAGAAAACTACTGTGTATCGCAATCGCACAATTTGGCCTTCTTCTAAGTTTAGTCGCTTTTTGAAAATCTTTTTGAATCCAAAAACGACAACAAGAAACCAATGTCGAATATGGTCATGTTGGAATTGGTATGGAAAGACAAGATATTCTGCATTGCGGCTCAAAACAGCCTCATTCGAAGAAATGAGCTGGAATTCTGTCAGAAATATCTTTTCGCGCATTGTCTCATTCATCAATGCCAGTTCATGTTTGAGACCAAAACAAACAAGTTGATCGTTGAGTTGGCCATTCGGTTTGAGAGCAAGAAAGTCATCACTGCGTAGTATTGCTGGATATCGATCATTGTCCGGAAATCGATATGTTAGTATCACCGAATCCATCTGTGGTGGTTATAAATGGTAAAATGATGTTAATTTTGCATTTTATAACAACAACAAAAATCACAACTAAACTAACCTCAGGAATGTCAAAGTTTTCAATTGGATCAGTCTGATGTTCGTCTTTGGTCACATCGTCGCATGCGGACTTCTCGAGTTCTTTTGGCTCCTCATTTTCGGATTGTTTCTTCAACTCATCAAAAAACTTTTTGGCAAACTTTTGATTTCGACTTTGAACAATCCGTTCGATTCTGTTGCTGCTCCAAAGTGGATTTTTCGAATTCACCACTTGTTCGATTGTTTGTTCTGTTTCAGTAGAAGTTTTATAGTTTAATTGCAATTGTGATGAGTAGTCATCTACTCCAGTATCAAGATTATCAAATCCACCAGGTGTGAAGTTATTGATAAATCGTTGGAGAGCTGTTTCGTTTGTCGGATTATTGGAAACATCATCGATGAAGTGTTCACTTGGTTGACGAGTTGGTAAATACGTAAATTGTTGTTTGTCATGTGGTGCTGGTGCTTGCGGTTGATCGTTCAATGTTGAATGAGATGAATCAACAACTCCAAAGTCAACGGTAGGTAAAAAACTGAATGGATCAGAATTTTGTTCGTTAGCGGCAACTATATTCGTCGGAATATAATCAATTCTATAGATGAAGTATTCATTCTCATGTAGAGTGTCTGAAGTGCGTTGGTTGTATTGCTGAGCAAGTGATGGAGTTGGATCATTCCACAATGAATCTGCTTCTCCAGAATCAAGTAGATCATATTCAGGCATTTGAAATTGTTCAAGAGGTGCAGGTTCGATTGCTACCCCACCTTGAACGAATGCCAAGATGTTGTTCGGTAAACCTGCATTTGAATGACTCATCTGATCAGCAGAAAATTGCTCATTTGGATTGGTTGGCTCAGGCATTGTTGCATGTCGAAAGTCACTTTCATTGATTCTTGCTTGGACCTCAAGTTGCTGCCGGTCATTCGTAATTTGAGCATTCCCAATTTTATGGACATTTTTCATGTGCCTGGTTCGATTACTGTAATCGTTAAATTTCATGTTACAAATGTCACATTTGTACGGCTTTTCAGAAGTGTGACATCTCCGATGCCGTTTCAGATGATCAGATTGACTAAAGCACTTTCCACATTTGTTACACTTGAACTTGTCCAACTTTGGCTTGGGGGTTTTCTTGTTTTGGCATGTGCCACTCTTCTGGTGTCGGTTTCGATTGCCGTTACTTGTAAATCCTTTGTTGCAGATTTTACATTTGAACGGCTCATCCGAAGTGTGTTTTTGTTTATGCACTTTCAAATGGCTAGAGTGATGGCAGACCTTTCCACATTCAAGGCACATGTGCTTCACAGACTTTTGTGTTTGATCAGATTCTGCCAAATGCATCATGCTTTGTAGAGATAATGTAGAAGTTTGATTGTTTAAATTTTCTGATACACAAGCAAGAATCTCAGATTCATTAAATTCACCATCATGTTGTTGGTTTTCGTCAGTCTGCTCAACATGAGCTGCTACAACTAAATTGTTGTCGACAGGTTGATGGGCTGCTGAAGACTCAGATGGTTTATCAACTGCTGGAGCTTGAGCGCTTAGATTTTCTGATGCCCAAGCAAGAATCTCAGATTCACTCAAATCCACATCGCCTTGCTGAATTTCGTTTGCCTGCCCATCATGAGCTTCTTCATCCATTTCAGAAGACAATTTTGAATTTAATGATTCTGTCCGTTTTGAGTTCAATTGAGAATGATGATGTGATCTGGCTATGCTGAATAGTGCATTCTATAGACTTCAATTGAGCGTTAGTCTATCGAATTCCGAATTCAACATCATAGGCGCAGTTAACTTGAACATGCAATAAAAAAATTGTGTTAGAATTCACCGGGAACAACTCATCAACGGTTAGTTTGGATTCAATCAATTCAAGCAAATTAACAAAACTGCACAAGCATCAACATGGAGAAATCTGTAATCTATTGATACGATAGAACAAAATTCACTTAGATCTTGTTCTCCGTAACCTTTCACCTCGTGCTCTATAAACTCATGTGAGTTCAAGTCGTTTGTTTTTTCTATCCATTCCAAGTGTCTAGTGGCGACATTATTTTGAAGCACCACTGGGATTGGATCTGTTAACACCTGTGTTAAGATAACAGTACTGCCAAACGGAAACCTGTCCGAAGACCACAAGACCAAACTCCTCTACCGACGTGGTGGACTACTGCACAAAATCGACTCTTGGGTCTGCGCACTCAAGTTTGGACGTACTCCAAGCCAAGCTGACTACTGCGCGACAGAAGACGAACAGGTTGACTGTAGGAGATCGATCATGGCAAAGTGATAGCACAATAGTGTAATGTAGTGTATGAGGTGAGCCAGTACGAGAGAGAGAGAGAGAGAGAGAGAGAGAGAGAGAGAGAGAGAGAGAGAGAGAGAGAGAGAGAGAGAGAGAGAGAGAGAGAGAGAGAGAGAGAGAGAGAGAGAGAGAGAGAGTGAAAGAGAACAATCTGTCACTGGTCACAACAGGCACATCAATTCTGTATGAGATTGTGTGTGTGTGTGCATGGGCCGAGGTGGTGGAGGACTCGGTTAGTGGCAATGAGGTGAGCCAGTACGAGAGAGAGTGAGAGAGAACAATCTGTCACTGGTCACAACAGGCACATCAATTCTGTATGAGATTGTGTGTGTGTGTGTGTGCATGGGCCGAGGTGGTGGAGGACTCGGTTAGTGGCAATGAGGTGAGCCAGTACGAGAGAGAGAGAGAGAGAGAGAGAGAGAGTGAACAACTGCCACTGGTCACTACTGGCACATCAATTCTGTATGAGATTGTGTGTGTGTGTGTGCATGGGCCGAGGTGGTGGAGGACTCGGTTAGTGGCAATGAGGTGAGCCAGTACGAGAGAGAGTGAGAGAGAACAATCTGTCACTGGTCACAACAGGCACATCAATTCTGTATGAGATTGTGTGTGTGTGTGTGCATGGGCCGAGGTGGTGGAGGACTCGGTTAGTGGCAATGAGGTGAGCCAGTACGAGAAAGAGAGAGTGAGAGAGAACAATCTGTCACTGGTCACAATCAATATCAAACGTTTAAAGTGAGTTTTACATGATAAAACAGCAATGTGAAATTTTATCTACTTTGTGATGACGACGCTTCAACTCAATGGCAATACTGTGGGCACAGTGAGTGAGCAAGATTATCGGATAAATTCGATTTAAACTCTAATGAATTCGATCTTACTGGATCACTACAGCACTCGTCACAATGTGGTAGCAAGTTTTGCGACAAAAATGTTCCAAAAATTGACCAAATGAGCAACATGTAAATTGCTCATTTCACTCACAGTAAACAAAAAATATTACGGAATAATTTATTATTAAAATCGTTTAAAACTCTCTAATAACGGACGCACATTGACATAATAGACTTAATCTATTCTAGTTCAAACAGATAACACTAAAATGATAAAGAAAAACAATGGGAACTTACTTGATTTCATTAAACGCCAAGTGACGGTTGAGGCAGACACACACACTGAGAGCGACTGGCAGACAGACACTCACATGCATGCATGTCTGGCTTTTATTATAAATCCGAAACACCAGATGGCGCCAGGCTCTCCGTTAATCGGAATTTTTAAATAAATAACAAGCAGTCCACTGAGGCAATATATTTGAGAATATTTAAATTAAATTGACCACGTCCGAATGTAAACCGGAAATGTGCTTTATGGAAAAATTTCATGGGTCATTGACACTGAGTTCAGTGAGATCAGAGTTGGCTTCTCGAGTGGTGATTGAACTCATTTGCTGTTCAGTTACGAGGAATAAACTGAATAGCTATATGATCAATTAATCAGAAATGCCAATTGATTGACCGATCGAGTTAGTTAGGCAAAAGTCACTAAAGAAAAGGTCAACAACACTGGCAACATCTCTTGCCACACACAAACAATGACTGCACCATTGGCTTCCTCGTTCCGCGTTACTTTGCATCGTGGTGCAAATGGCGAGAACGACTAAAATGCACACAATCGATATTTGTCGCGTTAAGGCAATTCAATCACAATCACTGGTGTAATTATATTCAGTTTGTTGTGAGTTGGATTCACTAGATTACTTCGATAAAGTAAACATTCACCTCTGCTTTACTTTTGCTATACTCGTTATTATCTTTATAAAAGTGGTAATTAGAAAGAGCAGTTGGTCAGTGTAATGGCCACAATGCAAAATTTCAAATTTCCATGAATGAGTCCAACGATGGCTAGGTTCCTTTTGCACTCGCCAAAGTAGCTCGGGCACTGTAGAGGAACATTGGCAGTTAATAGTGACTGCATTGGACGTCACGTTAGTGTTGGCAACTTAGCAACCAAACACGGGCAATGATCACCTTGACGTGCTGTGTTTGCTTGGGTGATTATCACAGGCCGATGTGGCTCGGAAACAGTAGAGGTGCATTGGTTGGTCGTTGTGGCTCAACGAGACTGTCCGAGATGTCAAGCATCAAATGCAGACAAGCAAATTGATAAAATGAATAAATTAAATAAGCAATTGAAATTCATTTGTTTTTGTTCAGTCTAATTTATAAAATTTTTTAAAAATAATTTAAAGTCATTTCACATTACTTTTAATCTACTTTGTAATCTAAAAATATATTGTACTTATGCTTGATATACTAATAAAATTTTTTATTAATTTTGTCTTTCTTTAGCTATATTAAGTGGTTTTCTATGGAAAAACTTTAATCCCTAATTTGTTTCAGACAAGCTAAATGAAAATTAAATATCGGTTTATTCATTCGGGAAATTGCATTGAGTGCTTTCAAGAGTGTGCTCAAATGTTTGTTTGGGAGTGTGTGCATGTAAAGTAGATGAGCCTGAAGTATATTAATTATTTTTTAAATATTGATAAATAAGAATTTTGATTTTACATTATCAATAATTCGAACAAATTTGTACAGAAATACCAATGAGAAGTTGGACAAACACTTTAATTGAGTGTATTGAATTAATTAAATGCATTAGTAAAATTAATTTCACTTTCGGTTAGAGATTTTGTTGTTTTTGTCATACTAATATCTTTTAATGCAATATGCAACTGCTACTTAACAAAATCGAAGTCTCAGGCATCTCCACATTGCATTTACAATTATGTCCATTAACCTAAGCCTTTAAATGTGGAGATGCATCAATTCAAGTGTCCGCCCGTAGTACTCTCACTCCAGTGTAAACAGATCGACACGGAAGAGTGTAAATGCAAAATGACAACTGGCGCGAACCACTTTAATTTGGGCATTAAATTGCAAAAGGCGTCAATTGATAATTTCAATGAATAAAAAGACAATTATTAATTGTGTTGGTATTATTTAAGCATAATGGACAACAAACATATTGAACAATTCGGTGTAAATATATAATAACTAGAAATGCTGCGGATCTCGTAGGACTAGCTGCGGAAGAATTTCGAATGCTGCGGAACAGGTAGGATTGCTGCAGATAACATAGGAATGTTGCGGAACAGGTAGGAATTCTGTGGCTTACGTTGGACTAGCTGCGGAATTTATGTATTTACGTATTACGTGGCATTTTCCAAAACTAACTAGGCCGTACGGGTGTGGGAACACAATTGGCCGAGTCTGACTGGCATGTTGCTAATTGCTCGAACTCGTTAGTAAATCTAACAAAACTCCATCATGCCTGGCACACCATAACCACCATTAGAGCCATCATTTCTGTGAGTATTTGCAATTCGATTTGGTTAGGCATCAAGTGCACTAAAGTTCGGCAGTGGAGACAGTGGTGATGCAAGTGATGGTGATGGTAGGTATTTTGTGATGAGTCTTGGCGATTGTCAACTTCAAATCGATACTCCTTTGCCACCATCTCGACCACAGTACGAGTATGTATGCACAAAACCAAATTGCAATGACCATCAATCTCGATGGCACCAGTGTAAGTAATGAACAGGGGACCACAACCTGACGCAATTCAGTATTTGGACTCATTACATGGCAAGTCTTAACTGGCTTGACTGTCTGTATTCAGCCCTGTAAACCGAAACAATGAACGATGCCCCAAATGATTGTGTTTGATCAAGAGCAATGCAATGATTCTGAGACACATCTGATGCAGTGCACTAATGCAATGCAGGAAAGTCATCGTTCATTGACTTGTTGAATTGTTAATCATCAGTTTATGTCGAGGCACTTTCTGCACTTGTTTGGTTCTGGCCGTGATGCCGTCAGCAGTAGAATGGCAGGGGTGAATGTGTTCGAGTGCTGGATGCCACGAGGCCAACACTGATCCATTTGGCGTCGAGTGATGGCACTTTCTGCACTTGTTAAGTTCTAGCAGTTGTGCCGGGAGCATTAGAGTGGCAGGAGAAAATGTGTTCGAGTGCTGGATGCCACGAGGCCAACACTGATCCATTTGGCGTCGAGTGATTTTTGGGAAAGTAACTATTTTATTTGGCATTTTAAATATAATCCGCCGCAATTTACGCCAAACTTGTCGAATTAGGCCACCAAGTTGGATCGATTGAAGTTCTTGGACTCATCTTCGGATCAAGAGGTGCCATAAACCCTGCCACCTTCAACTTATTGTCACAACTAGGCATGTCAATGTCACGGATAGGCTCGATCATTGATCTAGTCTCCCATGAATCTTTTACTATCTACAGGGTCTTCCACTCGGAGGATTCTGTTCAAGCTGCCTGAGGGAAGTTGTATTCAAATCTATTTTTTTGTCATTCCAATAAACTGATTGAGGACTAAATTTACTACTATCACATAAATTTTATAACAGTACAACAACGAAAATTAAAAAAGCAAAGATAACATTCTAGGCATACATAGTAGCCAAGAGAAGCATAGACTGCTCAACTGAATATTTATCTTTGCACTTTGACCTGTCATTTTTGTACGCAGATGTGTTTAAGCACTTGCGAACAACGACGAGAAAGCAAAGAACAAAGATAACATGCTAGATATAAAAAGTAGCTACGAAAAGCATGGATTGCTCAAATTATGAAAATCCAAATTTTGGATAAAATTAGGTTCAACTTAAAATAATATTATAAAGCAAATATAGCAAACACCTAAAAAGTTGTTTAGCGGTAACACACGCCAATGTCTTTAAACGTTAATTCTCGTCCAATATATTGAACACGAGAAAGTTAAAAGAAAACTTGATGAAAGTTCCGAACAGAACGAGTGAATTTTTCCCCCAAATTCTGATACCGCATTAGACCTTTTATCCAATCTATTAGCCAACTTTATTTGTAAAGTTATTGGATTACACTCTTAAAAATGTAAGATTAAAACTTTACACTTAGGGTTTTTTTGTCTAACACATTTGAGACTAAATAATTTCGCAAAAAAGACGAATGAATGCGTAAATTTTTACGATCCTTGAAAAATAAATCGTTCCTCAAACTATCTCAAATGAATTTGGGAGGCGTGTGCGTCACGCAATTTTTGCCATTGAGGAAAATGACATTGTGTCCAATGCATTGAACATAAAAGAACTTTTATACGAAAAAGTTCATAAGTAGGTTTTATGCAGCACTGCAAATAAGAAAAAGTCTCATATGAGTATGAGTTTTTGACAAAATAGATTCACTCGATCTGTTCTGATTCTTTCGTGTCCAATACATTGGACTAGTATAAACATTTTGCGGCGATGAAGGCAGAGACATCTGGTTAGTAAATAAAAAAATTCTTTGATTAGCTCTCAACAGAGGCCGTAATGAGCGTTTCAGAATTTATTCATTTGCTATTACTACATGGTCATATCGACAACCGAGTAAATATCGTATTCGAAAACCTCACATTAAGAAACTAATGGAATGCAAACAGTGTGCAGTAGTTAACACACACACAGACTGTGCCAGCACTAATTAGTTTATTTAATTAGTTTATAGTAATTTATAAACCATCAGATTGTCTTTTCTCGTTATTTAACATTTTTTCAGACATTCACACAAACACATGCATTAAGTCTGTTGGTTGTGTTATAAAAAACATAATTGAAAAACACAGATGGTCACTAGTGCCACTCTCTTTAATTTACTTTGCATTGTCTGTTTACACATAAGCCACATCATAACACAGCCAATATGGTCAAGCAAATCAATGTAAATCTGTTTCATTGTCCTTTTCTCCTATCAACCTAAAAATAAATATGCACGTTCCGAGACACGATCTCCTTCACTATGAAATAACACAATTTAATTAACTCATGCAAACACACAGATGTGGCATTGCAAGTTCCCTCATGCATGCATTCTTGATTGTCTAAACACTTACACACACACAACCAAATTCTCTCCCAACAAAAGAAATATTAATTAAATCTAGCAGTAAACACAATTATTAATTAAATCTATCCAGACAGAAAACTATTTATCAACTCGAGATCTGTGTCTGCTAAGAAGTACACGATCAGAAATAATATGAGAGGTGCATTCTGATGCATACAGATGTGTTCAATGAGCCACTGAAAAACATAACACATAGAACAATGCAAAGAGTAATTGAGAGAGTCATGAGCGAGTGTGTTAGAGACCATCTGTATGTTCACCAAATATGTTTTCGCGCAAACACA
The DNA here is from genome assembly GCA_023373905.1 of Rhizoglyphus robini. Lineage (NCBI taxonomy): Eukaryota > Metazoa > Arthropoda > Arachnida > Sarcoptiformes > Acaridae > Rhizoglyphus > Rhizoglyphus robini. The sequence continues at coordinate 54,795 of JAKIJQ010000341.1, forward strand.
TGCAGCAGATTTTATGCGTGTGATTGTGTGAATGTGTGAAGTATGAAAAAAAAACGGCTTATATTTAATGTCCCAAATAAAATAGTAACTTTCCCAAATAATAATAATTATTTTACCAAATAGTAACTTTCCCAAAATAAATAATTTTTTGTACCAAAAATATTTAGTAACTTTGCCAATAAATAATAATCACATTTTATCACAACAATTTTAATTTATAAGTCATAAGTTACAAGTTTTACAAGTCTAAAGTTTACATGTCAATTGAAATCAATTATAGTTATAGCAAACAATTATTAAAATTCTAAAGCTTTGGAATTCTTTGCTGGACGCCCTCGTTTTCGGTTTAGAAAAGAAAGTTTTTGCATGTAAGTGAGTGGAATTTCTCGTGAAAATGCGTCAACTTTTCTCCATTTCGACTCGAACAAGACAGAAGCAGCTTCAAATTCGCATTTGAAATTTTATTTGGGAAAGTTACTAATTATTTTGGGGGTTATATTTTATTTGGCATAAAAATTATTTATTTTGGGAAAGTTACCATTTGGTAAAATAATAATTATTTTTTGGGAAAGTTACTATTTTATTTGGGACATTAAATATAAGCCGAAAAAAACGAGCAAGATGAATAAATGTTTTCAATATTGCATAGTTGAATTTTGACGCAAACAAGCACAGAATCAATTTATGAGCCAAAAACACAAAAAAAATTAATTAACACATACACACACAGACCGAAACGGTTGAACAAAAAGTGTACTCTGACTAAACAACACAATCACTGCCAGTGCGTTTGATTCTTGGGGCAGTAGTTTTACGTTCTATTAAGTAGTCAAATTAGTTTATAAACTTGTTAGTATCGAGGAAGATTTATTCGAATACGAGTTTGCTACTGTGTGTGCAGCTGCAGTGGCTAAGTTAATCGAATTAACTGAAACGGAATTTAAATACAAAAACAAACAAACAGCGATTGCCTCTCTTCCTTTCTTTCTCCTTCTCTATGCGTTCTTAAAGTGAAGTTGACCGAGACTAATTGTGAAATGTTCAGTGTTGACTTTGAAGTGCATTGACCAATTGAGAATGTAATAGACATTGCCATTTTGTGCGTTGTCAATCTTATGATATAAATAAATGCAATAGAATTAGTTTATAAAATTGATTTAAAATTTTCAACTTTATTCAGCTAAATTGATACAAGTGCCTTCAACACGAGCATCATCATTAACATCATAAACACTTAAATCAATTCACTTTAACTGTTACACAAATTTTTGATTTATTGTGCCTTTACACTAAATCGAAGAACTATGGCATCTCGAAGAACTTCGTTGTCCACATTGCTAAAATCATTAGCTAGGTCTAGCATCAGTGGTGTTCGGCACTTGGCACAATTTAGTGTTCGATTGAACCACCGTTTGGCACACTCGGCATGGAATCGATGTCCACACGGCAAAATTCTATGTCATAAAGGCCAATCATCACCAGAGTAACCATTCATACTAAGCTCACCGCATGTTTGCACCAATTGAAATTTCACTTTTACAAATTTCGCATTCCTCTGGTTCTCCTTCCACACCCCAGCGACCGTAGTCTTCATTTGTTTTTGTCTTCTCCCCAGAATACTTGTCAACAACAGCATCATGTATGAATTTTTGGTATTCTTCAATTAATTTTTCACGAACAGCAACAGATTCATCGTTATCGCCAGTGACGGATTCCATAAAACGATCGGCTAATGCTCTTGCTCTTGCTAATTCCATTTTTTCTGCTTCTTCGTTGTCCGTCTGTTGGCGAGTTCACATCGAATGACGCCTTGAAGACGAATGAAGAGCGACTGAGACAAAGGCAATATGTGTTCTCTCCCTAATGCAATCCTCTTTTCTCTTTCTTTTAATACTCTACCACTGGCAGTTCGGATACACTCGCGAACACACACGCACAAACGCACACGCCAACTAAACAAGTTGACTTGAGGATAGCACTTGTGGCCGTGGTAGTGCTGATGCTGATAGCATTTGTTCTCCTCGTCTCTGCACTCACACATTTGAACGTCACCATGCTAGAGTGCACCGAGTTTAACGATCGTGTTCTTGTGTTAAGTATGTAAGTAAGTAAAACAATGCTTTCAATACGTATGACTTGACTGTAAGAAGCTGAAATTAAGAAGAGAAGAACAGTTGAGTCACATTGTGAATCAATAGACAACTCGAAAAAGAGGAGAGAAGATTGATTTTTTTAGTTTTAAAACAAGTCGTCAGGCAAACGCGGAAAAAACTAAACCATCACCCAGCACACATCTCTACTGTTAATGTAGTGGCGCCTCTCATTCGATCTAGAGTGTGTCTGTGATGCATGGCTCATTGAATTGTCTGTGTGCACCATTTTTACTATTTCTGATCGCTTTGGTTAGTGAGCAGCAGTACTACTCCGATCAATGATCATTTCTATTGTACACCCATCACTGAATACATCGTCACACGCTCAACATCGCACACTACACCATCATTTATCTAGTTTTCGTGCCTGTTCAATCACACTGAAAACTCACTCACCATGGCCAACCAGAATGAAGCTTACATGCGGGACGAGCTGAACGACAATATCAAAGCTCGCTTTCTTCGAGTGAACACAAAACAGTATCGCTATCGTCATTGCCAAACGAACAAATCGAAATATGATTTGGACGAGTGTTTGCTTTGTTTGGAAGCTTTCAAAAAAGGCGATTTTGTCCGGTAGGTCTAAATTTCATGTCTTTACCTTAACATAATTTTCATCTAGAGAACTAAAGTGTGAGCACGAGTTCCATCTGGACTGTATTGACTATGGCTTTGAGAAGAATGGTTGGACTGATATGGCCTGTCCAGTTTGTCGTGTCAATATCGTTTTCGGAAAACGTCTACAGAAGTAACTGGGTTGAATGCAGACAGAGTAGAGTAGTTGAGACAAACAGACTGCGTCAAAGCGAAACCATCAGTTCGTCTTTTCTTGTTATTTTAGCATTCTTCATGCAATCATACAAACACACACATCGAGTTTGTTGTATTTGTTATAGCGAGAACATAATTGAAGATCACATATGGTCACTAGTGCCTCTCTTTCCCTACTTCACTGTGCATTGTCTGTTCACACACTACCAACCTCGTAACATAACCAATATGGTCAAACAATAAATGCAAATCTGTTTTCACCCGACTTTTCTCCGACCAACCTAAAAATAAATGTGTACATTTCGAGACACGATCTCTTTCATTCTGACATCGCACAATTTAATTAACTCATGCAATCACACAGAGCCATGTGGTAATACGAGTTCCCTCATGAATGCATTTTTAATTGTCTTAACACTTACACACACACACACAATTATATTCTCGCCCAACCGATGAAAGCACAAATAATTAATTCCGTCCTAGCAGATGGCAAACTCGCAGTTTCTGTGATTTTTTCTTGTTTAGAAAGAGAATCGCTGCGTTTATATATACGAACACAAATTGTTTTAACGCGAAAAAAGCTACAAACATGGGCCTGTTTTGGTTACGAAAAATTATAAAAGGACACAGGTTAGGCAAATAAATTTAATCAATATTTTAGACATTTGTGTAAATAAATCTATTTCTATTTGTTACGGGCACAATCTAAGTCCGTGGAGATATGAGGGAATGATGTACGCAAGGTTAACGGCAAATGGTTTATAGTCTCGGAGCCATGTCCGGGCTCTCGGCTTGCACCGCGTTACTGCGAGTACAAGAATTTGGTGGCGATCGTGTGTGTGTGTTATATACATGATCTAAGCATGTTAGTAGAAGATGGCCACACGAGATGGCACCACCAAACAATACAACTAGGTTGTGTGCACAACACTATTGACTTCTGGTGCGCAGTTCCATTTGAGTGTCTATCATTTTCTTTAAACATGGTAGTTGTCTATCATCAATTATGAACATTTTCATCAATTACAATTTGAGATATTTTGTTGCCGTGCAGTGGTAGTATTTATGCCCGACTACATTACCTAGGCAGAATTAATGAATACTAATTGCGCAGAAAATAAACATTGTTAAGTCGGAAGCATATAAGCATGATCAACACTTCAATTCAATTGAAATACAATTGTGATCATCACTTTCTATGATCATCACCAATGTGCATGAATGAAAAGTTCATGCACTCATTATGATGTCATTCTCTTTTGTTTTGTCTTCTGAACTCACTGGTTCATTGACGAATAATGAACGCACAATTAAGATAATCGAATTTTTATCTAAACTTTGTCTAGATATAAAACGATTAATTTAATTAGCGTGGGCAATTTTAAATCCGTCTTTGTGTGTGTTCGTGTGTTAAATGTATGTTTTCCAGGAATTGTAAATTGGTAAATTAATAAAGAACAATACTGAACATGCACATGCACTACATGCAACCACACATCACTTAACTCGGCACCGAACGTGACAATCGAACGATGTGACGTACTCAATTGCCAATAGAGAACGACATCATGAGAGAAGAGAGGCAATAGAAAGCTTATTATGAATGTCAACTAGTTCTGCCGTTGTCAACGTCTGTACACATGAATGGTACAGATAAATTGAATTATTTGAGCATTGAATGCAATAATTGCCATAGAAATAAACATTTTATTTTTCGTGGAAAAATAAATTGTTCACAAGCTAACTACTCCAGTGCAACTTCATATGTCAATACAGAGTGTCCCTTAAATAAGTTTTTATGTTTCAGCTTCATAACATAAACCAAGTTGTGTTTCACATTGCAGAACGCTTTGTATGACATTTGGATACAGTTATGAATGCTTTAGCTAGTTATAAGCTTATAATATAAAACTTTATGAAACTAATTTGTGAGAGTACACTGTAATTGAAACATAATAGTCCAATTACACGAAACAATGGTAGCTCGGCAGGAGAGCCAAGTGCGTAGGATGCTTATGAGTGACTCTGCTTGTAGTTGCACACAAACCGTTTAGAGATGCTTCAGATCGATCGATTGACTCTCGAACTACCGTCACTGTCTCTCTCTCTCGCTCTCATTCTGCCTCTCTCCTTGTCACTCTTTGTGTGTCACTAGGTCAGACGTGTTTGTTCCATATTGCGTTTTCGTTTGTACTTGAACCTTAATTTCTCTGTCGCAACCATCCGACATTGCATCATGTCTCGCATCACCGAGTTCGTGACCTATTTATCGGTTGGAATTGTGAGCCTGATTCGTCGCATCACTCAGCGCAGTCCCCAACAATCAAGTGAGGTGAACTACTACAGTGACAGCAAGAGAAACGGTGAAATCGGCAAGTATCGCTCCGTTTTGGACACCCACGCAGAGAAGATTTTGGCCAGCCTTGACATTGACCGCATTGGAAATGGCATTGGAAAGGGCTCGTTTGGTGAAGCGTATGTCTGTTTTAAGAGACGCAAACCGTACGCCCTGAAGGTACAGCCAGTGAATGACATTAAAGCTGCACTGAATGAGATTGAATTGCTGAAACGAGTGCAGCACAAGAATGTGGTCAAGCTGTACGACTATGTGTTCGTTGGTCAAGGTGCCTCCATTGAACACTCTGTCATCAAGTTTGAGTATCTCAACACCTCTCTAGAGAAGATCTTTGAGTCGGTGGCTTTCCTTCCCTTTGAGGAAAGTCTCAATCTAGCAAAACAACTTGGCTCGACGGTTGCTTGGTTGCATCAGCATCGCATTGTCCATCATGACATCAAATGCGGCAATTTAATGTGCAACTTGGACCCAAGCAAAGCCATACAGCCCCAGCTCAGAAAGGTCACCTATAAGATTATCGATTTTGGATCTGCTACACTCTACGACAGTGCAAATGTGGTGGCACGGGACTTTGAGAACAAAACTGACTATTACTGTTCACCTGAAAAACTTGCAAAAATTCCATACGACCCGTTTGTGTCTGATTACTTCTCTGTGGGAGTGACTCTACTTGAGGCAAGAATGAACCCAGGGCAGTTGGAAGATTGCAAGGAAGAGTCCCTCACTTTTGGTAATGCCTGTGACAATTTTGCGATATTGCAACAATGCGGAGGAGCATCCAGCAATGACCTCGACTACTTGAGAGCAGTTCGAACTTTGCTCAGTCAAGAGCCAAGCCAGCGCGCCTCCATTGAAACATTCAATGAGAGCCTACGTCATTTCGACGCTTAGTACTGACTCCATTTTGTATTCCACAACTCGAATGTTCTGGAATTGCTACATTTTCTTTTTTTTTTGTCGAGCGAGCGCGAACGTCACGAGCGACTGCAACGATTTGCTATATAGCACCGCACAAGCACAAGACAGGATTGGCTGTGTGTGCACCACAACACATTTTCTCTATCAGAGAGTATTGATGATATTGACCCACTAGGTGCGCTTGGGTGTTGTAGCACACAAAGCTTTGGCACAACTCTGGCACGGCACACGGCACACATATAGATTGGGCACACAGCACAAAATTATGAGCATTTAATATTATTATTATTCAATATGTATTAATTGTACTAATAAAATTGTAGTTGAACTCACTTTTGTTGTATCTTTTGGTGATGGTGCTTTCTGGTAGTGATGAAATACTGGTGAGTGTTACGTCATGGTGGAACTGTATTGTGCCTGCAGAATTGGGGAGATCGTATGACGTGAAGAATATTTCGATCACGTTCTATTGCACAGATGGGCTATTCTAATGCGATGGCACCAGATGGCACTATTGGGTGATTGGAAGTGTTTTAATCGAATGCTGTCAATTGCTGTTAGATAAATTAAATTTTTTTCTCGATACAGCAATCCGAGTAAAAAAATTAATTTGAACCATTTCCAACTACATTACATTTTGCATTATGGACGCTCGAACTATGAACGTTAGAATTAATTGCTTCTCTGACAACAATCAACAAATATGGCAAAGAAAATTAATCAAATCAGTTTGCATCACCACTTCTCCTTCCAAACTAAAAATAAACGCACGACTCTGCTCGATCTCCCTCCAAGTTGTAGTCTCTTATTATTTTGCATTGATATTGATACGGACAAAATGTGTTATATATGTGGTATGATTGGTGCAATTGATGCAGAACTTAGAAATGGGAAGGAGAGGTGGAACGAATAAGAGGAGAGAATCGAGCGTGTTGATGGCGATGCGCTAACACTTGAGCAATTCGATTCATTCGTGATCGGACCTCGGAGAGCTGAACAATTCGAACGAAACAAATTGTTTCAAACAATCTACAAGCCAAAACTCAAGATGTGCCCATATCGAACTGACGATTACTTCATTGGAAACAATGGACAACTGGTTGAACGAGACCAGCCCCAAGAGGAAAATGGTCGAATTCCCGAGGATCGTCAACAACAGCAGCACTTCAATGCGCTGATCTTCAACCTCGAACAATTGGACAATATAGTATTGTTCAACCTCGTAGTCAATTTCTTTGTGGTGGTTTATCTTCTCTACAGTATCTTTACTTCATACATCTCTGGATAGCACATTTAAACTACGATCGAGGGTTACAGAACACATTTGTGACGCCACTCATGGTGCATCGATTATCACACTCACCCTGTATCGAATTGATGTTTGGTTGGATGGTTTCGATAAATACACTACCACACGCAACTTACACACACACGCATGCATTTTGAATTGTGTAAACACTTGCACACACTATTGAATTTTCACCCAGCCAATGTAATAGTAACCCAGCTGTCAACACAATTATTAATTAAATAATAAAAACGCACTTCTTTCTGATTATTAATTTTGGTAGTTCATGGTTTAGAAGACTATTGAAAAGAGTCTGTGATTTCAACGAGAAAACACATACAACAGACTGCATGTAAAGGTCGTAAATTAATATTTGTACTCGTTTGTCTCTCTCGTGATTGTTCTGATGCCAGTGTACATCGTTCGTCTGCTTCGATCGACGACGAGTTTATTGTTTCGTGTGTGTGTGTGTGTGTGTGTGTGTGTGTGTGTGTGTGTGTGTGTGTGTGTGTGTGTGTGTGTGTGTGTGTGTGTGTGTGTGTGTGTGTGTGTGTGTGTGTGTGTGTGTGTGTGTGTGTGTGTGTGTGTGTGTGTGTGTGTGTGTGTGTGTGTGTGTGTGTGTGTGTGTGTGTGTGTGTGTGTGTGTGTGTGTGTGTGTGTGTGTGTGTGTGTGTGTGTGTGTGTGTGTGTGTGTGTGTGTGTGTGTGTGTGTGTGTGTGTGTGTGTGTGTGTGTGTGTGTGTGTGTGTGTGTGTGTGTGTGTGTGTGTGTGTGTGTGTGTGTGTGTGTGTGTGTGTGTGTGTGTGTGTGTGTGTGTGTGTGTGTGTGTGTGTGTGTGTGTGTGTGTGTGTGTGTGTGTGTGTGTGTGTGTGTGTGCATATGCAGTGTACTTAGTTAATCGAATTATGTGAAACGAAATTTAAATACTAAAAACAAACAAACCTCTTTCCCCTTCTTTTCCACCTTTTTTGCCTTGTGATTGGTGATGCTCACCGGTACTAATCAAAAATGTGTAGTGTTGACTTTGAAGTGCATTGACCATTGGTCAATGACCAATAGAGAATGGAATGTACATTTGTTAGGAGCTGAAAAAGTTGTCAGTTGCCATAGGAATGTACACAATATAACAGGAATAGGCAGCTTGGTTCAAATTATTTTAAATTTTATGCAGTTAAATTGATACATTGGCATCACCATCACCATCAACTCTTAAAACTATCAACTTTAATTGTTTTGATGGTCGTTAGGGAATTATTCCTGTTTTCCAATGGTAAATTGGCGAACAATAGCATCTCGAAGCACTTGGTTATCCACATTGAGAAAATCCTCTCTTAATCCATCCTTCAGTGGTGTTCCACACTTTCGACAATTTAGTGGTCGAATGATGTACCAATGTTCGGCACATTTGGCATCAACTAAGTGTCCACACGGCAAAACTCTATGACATGAAATTTAATCACTACTAAGTAATTAGACATTCCATACTCACCGCATCTTTGAACCAATTAAAATCTCGTCGAAGCATATTTCGCATATCTCTGGCTCAATCCAGTCGTAGTCGACAGTCTTTTTCTCCATCACCACCGAATACTTCTCAACAATGGCGAGTTTCACGAATTTATTGTATTGCTTGATTAATGCTTTACGGGCAGTAATCGATGCAGGCTTATTGCGAGGGATGTATTCTATTATGCGGTCGGCTCTTGCGTTTGCTAATTCCAATTCCATTTTGGTGGCTGCTTAGTTGTTTATCTGTTAACGAGTGCACACTAAATGACGCCTTGAAGACGGTTGGAGAGTTAGCAAGACAATGCTGACGTGTGTGGCAGTCGTTCTCTCTAATATGCCTTTGGACATTGGCGCACACACGCCAAACTTGATTGCGAGAAGTTAGAGAAACACACGCACTTCTGATGATGGTGATGGTGCACAAAGTTTTTGTCTTCCATTTCCTCGCGCGCTCTCTCTCTCTCTCTCTCTCTCTCTCTCTCTCTCTCTCTCTCTCTCTCTCTCTCTATCGATCACCGAAAGCTCCTTCGATTGCGCGAAATGTGAAAACGACTTCGAATAAGCTCTTTATGATCGAATTAGTTATGCAATTACAGGACTCACACGCCCCTTTCTCCCTATGGCGGCAAGAGTGATGTCTTAGATGCAGTTCGGCGCCGAGTTCAGTCTCGTGTGCACAGTTCACACATAATTTAAGTGAGCGTGGCAAAATTTTATGACTTAATCAAACAAACAATTATATTTCTTCCTTCCTCTCTTCTTGTGCGATGCACATTGAGATCGTAATATTAATATTCAGTGTAGGTTATAATTTGAATTGACAAAGAGAATAGAATGGAATGGAATTTGTAAATAAATAGTCTCGAAATCTCTCTGTTAACCAGTAAGTTGGTGGTGTAGGTAAGTTCGATGCAAAGTTTAGTGCTGCGTATGCCCAGGCTGAGCACTTATTTAATCCAATTAACTGAAACGAAACTCATAAAAACAATCAATTTTCTCACACCACTTTTCTTCCTCACTATGCATCGTTGGGGTGATTCTCACCGAAACTAATTGTGGAATGTGCAGGGTTAACTTTTAAGGGCATTGACCAATAGAGAACGGAATAGAGATTGGTCATCTTTGACGTGTGTTTGTGTAAATAATATTTCAATAGATATGAATGGAGATTAGGAATAGTCTTTTCAATTTGGTTCAAAAATTTAATTTAATTTAGTTAATATGATACAAGTGCCTCCAACGTTATCATCATTATTATTACTCAAAACCATCCACTTTGATTGTTTTTATAGCCATCAAGTGATTGTTCCTGCATTGCATGAGAAACTTTGCGAGCAATTGCATTATCCAACACCTGGTTGTCCACATTGAGGAAATCATATCGCAGACCACGTTTCACTGGTGTTTGACACTTGGGGCAATTTAGTGCTTCATTGATGAACCACTGATCGGCACACTTGTTACAGAATCGATGTCCACACGGCAATATTCTATTACAAAAAGTATAATCATTAACATAACATTACCAATCATACCATTCTCACCGAAATTTTTCATAAATTGGTATAATTTTTAAACATTTTTCGCATTTCTCCGGATCAGCATAGTTGTAATCCTCGTATGTTCTCTTCTTCACCATCACATACTTGTCAACAATAGCATCTCGTACGAATGTTCTATATTTTTTGATTAATCGTTTACGATCAGCTACCGATAGAGGGTTATCATCAGTGACACATTCCATTTTACAATCGACAATCGCTCTTGCTAATTCCATTTTTGCTGCTTCATCGTTGTCTGCCAGTTGACGAGTCCACACCGAATGATGCCTTGAAGACGAATGCTGAGCGAGTGTGCTGATGGACATGTGTGTTGCATCCCTAATGTAAGTCTTTCTTCTGCTCTATTGTTAGACAGTATGGACATTTGCACACGCACACACCAACCAAACTAGTTGGCGAGAGGATAGCAATTAGAGTTGACGGTGGTGCTTTTTATTGCGGTAGCCCCCTAATCCCTTCGCTAGCCCATTCGAAAAGTTTAATAATTGTGTGCTCGTGCAAATAAGTAACACAATGCTTTCAATGCAAATCACTGTGCGAACGGTTTAGTTAATTGTCTTTAAAATTGAGTTAATTGTGCAATAACTATTTAATTCGTTTGCCTCTTTTATGTCTTTCTATGTTGGCCTGTTGGATGGTACCGAAGTTCGCCTGTTTAGCTCAGCCTCGAGTTTAGTGCAGTGAACAATGGGCCTCCTGTTGAATTATAATTTACGCAACCATGACGGAATTCTAAGACTAAAGCAAACAAACAGTTCTTTCTCACCCATTCCCGCTTTTGTAAGCTTGTATGTGTGTGGTCGTTGAGGTGAAGACTATTTTCTTTCAAATCTCCATCAAAACTCCCCTTCCACAATTTTGAGATTACTAGAGTTCACCATCCGAGTGCCACTCAGATTTGAAAGTACAGTGCCAAGTTTGCTTCCCAACCGTTTTGTTTAGGGTGCTTATCTTCTACAAGACGGAGAAACACATTGATCATCATAAGCGCCAATGATAAAAAATAGAAGCACCGGACAAACCAAAAACAAGTCTTTAGAGCAAAATCACAAAGAACACAAAGCACGTGTGCTTTTTTTAAATTTTACATGAGCTTGTCGTTGTCACGAGTCAAACTCGTAACAGGGAGTTCGAACAGAACGATCGAACTTGAAGCCATCGACCAGCTATTTAAAGGCCGAGCCATTCTCCACTGTTGGTAGAGTGAGTGAGCTGCTGCTGATATCAGTTCAGTCTCTAGATAATCTTTTGGTCCCGCGTGACCTGTGACCTCTCCTAGAGCCAGTAAACGCCTTACGCTTTTCGCCTCGTTGTATCATTATTTCCCCTGTGTGCAAGCGCGGTTGCCACAGTCGTCGGGTTTAAAGTTGAGAATGTGTTACCATCTATAATAATTTGTTTTAATGTATCAAAATGTATTATAAAGTGTCAAAATGTATTGCAAAGAGCAAAATTTGATACAATGTATCAAAATGTGTTGTCAGCCTGTGAGTGCAATATGCAATTCGTGTATAATTAAAATTTTCGCCTGACACTAAAGCACAAAGACATTTGTGGACCACCCGAAATCAAAGACTTGGTCTCAACATACTCTATAAGTAATTTAAGATTATTTAATATAAAGTTTAGGTTATCTCTAATATCCCAATACATCGTTCTACACAAAAACTTCTGAAATCTAAAAACTATACCACGCTGGATCATGTTTGTATCATTTCTAAACAACCCAGAAGAACTCGATGCAAATGCCAAGTAGCTATCAAGAGATTTTGGAAATCGGTTATCAGTAAGCAGTAGGATAGTTCAATTTCTAATAAAGAGTTACGCAAGTTTACTCTTGGCTATGATATAAGGACTATTTACATATATACAAAGATCAATAAAAAAGATAAAATATAACAAACAAGTAACTAAACAAGAAAGAAATACAGAGATGGTAAATCTAGGCAAAGAAAGAAGAGAGTTTGCACTTGCAGGTAGTGAAACATAAAATATGGCATACTAGAGTAAGACTATATGCCCTCAAACTGTCTAGCGAGACTGCACACAGTTAGGCATTGGTCAAGGTTAGGATGCACCGATAACTTGGTGATGGTCGAATTTGATGATGCAACATTCAAAAGTAGTTTCCAAATGCGATAAAAGATTTTTTAAGATTTTTTGCGAATTTTTTGGAGCATGTTTAGGTATCAAGTGACGAAGATACAAATTGACTCATTTGGGAAACTTTCCTTCTGTGTGTGACTGTGCGCGAGCTGCTGCTACGAGGGCTAACAGCAGCGATTGTAGCTCGATTGCTTTGATGACATGAAATGAAATAAAATATTGGAACTTATTGACTAATTGAAAGATGGTGAATCCAATGGAGATGACTATTTTCGGATCCAGAGGGACCCTAGGGCCCTAGGTGGCGCTGATGGCAATAGGAAACGAAATGAACTGTTTTGTGATATCAAGTTCTTATTTACTATTTGAAGGACGGGGAATCCAATGGAAATGGGTATTTTTGAATAAAGATGCTCCCTCTGGTTTTAGCTGATCGGGTCCTTACTCCATATGGGCATTCAGGAGTGATCCCAAAATGGTGGTTACGGCTCATGTCCCAAAATTGGGTAGGTGGATCTTATCCCAAAATGGGTCAATGGATTCTATCCCAAAATAAGTCGGTTGATCATATTCCCAAATAAGTCTGTGGATCCTAACCCAAAATGGGTCGCTGGATTCTATCCCAAAATAGGTCGATGGATTCTATCCCAAAATGGGTCAATGAATTCTATCCCAAAATAGGTCGGTTGATCCTAACCCAAAATGAGTCAATGGATTCTATCCCCAAATGGGTCTGTGGATTCTATCCCAAAATGGGTCTGTTGATCATATCCCCAAATGGGTCTGTGGATCTTATCCCTTAATGGGTTTTATCCCTAATTGGCCAGAAGGATCATATCACCCAATTAACTCGCTCCCAGTGCCAACTTCACAAAATTCCAGAACTTAAAAGTTCTACAACATATCTACCTAGGATTTCACCAGGTTACTTCCATTCACCGACCCATTCTGGGATAGAATCCACCGACCCATTCTGGGTTAGAATCCACAGAACCATTTGGGGATATGATCCATCGACCCATTTTGGGATATGATCAACCGACCTATTTTGGGATAGAATCCATTGACCCATTTTGGGATATGATCAACCGACCTATTTTGGGATAGAATCCATTGACCCATTTTGGGATAGAATCCATTGACCCATTTTGGGATAGAATCCACAGAACCATTTGGGGATATGATCCATCGACCAATTTTGGGATATGATCAACCGACCTATTTTGGGATAGAATCCATTGACCCATTTTGGGATAGTATCCATCAACCCATTTTGGGATAGAATCCATCGACCTATTTTGGGGTAGACTCAAGGTCTTCTTATACTTTTTCTTACAATCGATTGACAGCTTAGTGACGGATCGACTAGTGATGGTGTTCAAGTCATCGTAACCAGTACAGTTCGTACTGTTGAAAGCCGTCGAGCTCTTGACTTTCAACAAGATTAAGCCTGCGGTTACCTGTAGATAAATCCAATACTAATCTCGACTCGACTTGATCAAAAACCGTTCTCAAGTTAGCAAATAAGCTTCCCTTCATCGTCGTGATACCTCTAGTACAATAGAGAATTGTTTAGCTACTAATCTACGTTTGATAGCTCAATCTGTTCAGATCTTTTTATCATCTCTAACTAAAGTTAATTGGTGTCTGAGTAGTGATCTAGTTGAGTCAATAGTAGACACAGAAATGATGTTCGGCTAAACCAATACAACAAGGTAGTTTGCTTTCCGTTCTGCACAAATGGCGTTTTCCTCTACACGAAGGAAGGAAAAGTCAGACAGAAGCCACCCTGCCCTTTCACCACAGTTTCACTATCATTGAGCGGAACATTCAACTGTCTGCCACAAGTAACTAAAAGCTTACTCTCACACCAATTCCTAAAGTCACTTTCGGCTTGTCCATTCACATTATCTAGTCAGTGGTGAGTGCCGCTGCTGAGGACAGTGCTGAGTAGAAGTGTACAGAAATGAATGCAATCTGAGCAAATATGCCAATTGAGATTGATCAGAGAAAGCCCAAGTAAAATGGTCGATGACCGTTGGCAGTTGCGATGCGTAGAATTAGTTGGCGTCACAACAAAAACTCATTGGTCAATGTTATCGATCATTAATATTGAATAACCACGATTATAAATTCAATCACTTGCATATTCTTTAATGGAAAGAAAACAAAAACTCATTTCAATTCTAAACCTAATTCGTACATATGGGAACATTCACAATGCATTAGAACATTGCAGATATTACCCAACGGGGGACGCTTCAAGTTTGTGTTATACAAGAAGGAGTCAAATTTGCAAACTTAATGAACGCAGGAAATTGGTTGCTAAGGAGATTGGGGTTATTGAGTTTTTCTCCATCATGCCACGTGTGTGTGTGTGTGTGTGTGTGTGTGTGTGTGTGTGTGTGTGTGTGTGTGTGTGTGTGTGTGTGTGAGATTTGTTTTTTTGTCTGTAAGCTATCGTCGATTCCTAAGTTATGTCTACATGGTTCAATATATCGGTCTGAAAATTTTACACAATATTCTGGTTGTGGTGAAATTGTGCCTTTTGCCCTATAGGTCACTATAGGTCAAAAGGTCACCGGAGATAAAAAATAATTAGTGATATTTTACATAGATCTGTATTGAGAATTGAGTTGATGTGTGTGTCTGTTGCACTTTGATGACTCATCGATGACTGAACTGATAAAGACGAGTGCTCGCGATACTCCCGCTCCGACTTCACGCTCACGGCGTCACTTATGATTAGTGTACGTTAATAAGTGATTCTGCCGAAATAGATCCACACGGGTTCGAGTGCCAAAGTGCAATTGCATTCTGTACAATCATGTGAGGAGATTAGGTCAGATGCTTGTCAGGGAGAATCACTAGGAGTACGTCTATATGTGATTTTGTTAAATAGATATACTCAGGTTCGTGTGAGGGATCATGTCAGAGTGTTGTGTGGTGGTGGCTAGTGACCTGTCAGGAGTACACCAATGAGTTATTCTTCTTAATTAGAATGAATCGGTCACAAGTGACAAAGTGCTTGTTTGATATTGATTTCTTAATCTTGATATCGTTCACTCATGACAACAATCTCTATTAATGTTATGTTTAATATTTTTCAGAACAACAATTTACGGCGAACAAACCAATTTAAACTAGACGACAAAGATAAGTTTTTTTTACATTTATGCACAAATGCCAACAGGTTTGGTAATAATCATTCAATCGTCTTTGATAAAGTATCCATCGTAATCAAAATGTCAAGTAAGGCGAACATTTTTCATTGACTTAAACTAACGATGCATTCTCAATAGAATATATTGCTGTATCAAGCAGTGACTTTGATTTGGAATTTATTAATGAAAATGTTGGGCAACCACCACTAAATCAACAACAACCACAGCCGCCAATTCCACCACCGCGGCCTGCATCACCCGAAATATCACGACCAACATATTCACCACTCCCATCGCCACAACTACCACTACTACCACAACCAAGTGATGATTATGATTCAGATGTGGAGTTTCTTGATGAAATACCCGGAACAAAACAATCACAACAACAAATACCACCGCCATCTCCACCACTACGTCATCAAACGCCCCCAATTACAACACAATCAGGCTCACAATCTATTACGCTAATTGTACAGCCACTACCACAAAAGCAGCACACAAAAAATTGTGAAAATGATTCAGATAAAAAGAATCTTGAAGAGCCTCAATCACGTTTACTTGATGACTCAGGCGATGAACATGAAATTGACGAAGCCGGCATCCAAACAGACCCACTAGCGAACTTGCTTGGCACCAGTGGAAATGAACCGATACATAGAGATGGGAAGAATGTACTGGCTGCAATGAATGCCGATAAGAATGAAGTTGAACAGAGAGGTTCTGGTAACGTTGAAGCAACAAACGTCAATGTGGGTAACTTAATTGATATGGCTGCTCTGTACAAATTATTGAAAGCCTCAGGCCAGATGTCTGATGAGAAAACAAACGATGGCACAGGCAATTTTCTGATTTATCAAAAACAATGCACCGTGAACAAACCACTCTCAATAAATGCCGATGATGATGACACAAAGGGGAATGCAAACATGGAAATATCCAAAGCATCTAAACCCCTTTTTTCAGATGCAATATTCCCGTCAACGAGCACAGGTACATCGCAGAACAATATCAAAGGCAAAGGTCATGTTAAAACTTGTCTGCTCACCTATTCAGACAAAACTTCAATTTTGAGAGAAGCCAAGCGGACTCGATTGTGTTTGCATAAACCAAACTACGACGAGAATGATGACGACGATAGTGGATTTGATTTTCTAAGTAAAGGATTAAAAGAAAAAGCCAAAACTGTTTTAAATATGTCAAGTGCAGATTTGATAAAGTGGAAATTCAAATTAAGCTCGATGAAACAAGCCACAGCAGGAGAAATTTTAGCAAAAAGAATTTTGGTTGATCAAGGCAAAAACGAAAGAAAACTAATACAGACAAATAATGAAGCCAAACAGGCGAAGCATTCTACAAGTACTGGTTTGTGCAGCCAAGGACAACCTATGCTGGCACTTACTGCAGAGCATTTAGCCATGCAGACCAAGCCATCCACAAGTGCTGCTACTTGTTTTAGTTCTCAATTCCGTTTATTTAAACAATAAAAGAAAGAGTTGACACAACGCCACACTAGGTGGCCACAAAAAGATTAGGGTCTTCGGTACGAAACACCCTATACAGAGTCATAGACTCTTTACTGACTAGATCGAGGATACTTCCTATTCTTGATTTGCTCATTCCAAGGTTGGTTAGGAGATTCAGTGTAGTGTTGTGAATGGCTCCTCGGGCGCCAAAAATCAAACCAAACACCTCCATCGAATTCGGACGAAACCCAAGTTGACTTATCTTGGAGTAGATGGCAGCGATTATAGAAGCTTCGGAATATTTCCTCCGCTTGTCCATGTCTCGTTCCAACAGGACGGACTTGTAGCTCTCGAACGAGACTTGTACATCAAGGACTAACGAGTCATTTCCATCAGGACTAATCACCACCAAATCAGGAACGAACTTGGTCCCATGTCTGTCTCTGATCACAAAGTTTGTAAATACTTTCCACCCTTTCGATTCCAGGTGGTCCACCACTATTTTCTGGGCTTTGTTGTGCCTGCTGTGGTACATGTTGTCCATCATCTTGCACTCACTAAGGATGTGCTTCAACGTTTCAATCTCCGGACAACCTTTGCGGCACCAAACTGGTTCTGCTTCGTGGCCAGATGCTCCGATCGAGCAAGTTCGCATCCTGAGATAAGTAACAAATTGGTTACCGGACCACCAGGTATTCCCTCGTAAATGTCGGTTGACTAAGCCACCAGCGACTGCGAAGCACGATTGGCCTTTAAAATTCTTGATCTTTTCGAGATCTCTCAGCAATCTAGTGTTGTTGTCCTGGAAATGTGGCAGAAGTCGTTCGATTCGATTAAGCATTTTGTTAAACCAACTTGACGAGGTAATGTCTTTTAGGATCCACGAGTTGGAGGATCTCAGTCGTACTAAACGCTTAAATGCCATGATTGGAATTTCGAATCTAAGTTCCTTAAGTCCAAGACCACCGTGACTTAATGATAAGTGGAACCACGAGCTTGCGACCGAATCCGGCAGGTGTAAGAATCCTTTGGCACAGTTCCTAATAGCTTGATCAAGGTCCTTGAGAATCGTAGCCGTAAAGTCCTCGTGTTGAAGTCGATGTAGGAATTTAGGTATTATATGCACTCGAAGTAAATAAAGTTTCTGGTTTGGCCTCAAGTAGGAACTTTTCAGTTTGTCGAGTAGTGGACCAATGTCGGATCGTTTCAGTCGATTTTCGTTAGATTTGTCGAGTGTTACTCCAAGGTAGTGCAGTTTGTCGTCACTGTTGATCACCGAATCACCAATTTGAAGTTGATCAACATTTCCAATTGTTACCGATTTGCTCGAGTTCGCACTCAGTCCAACCGAGTCGTAGAATTCATTGGCTAGGTCGATAAGTCTTTGCAGGTCATAATCGTTTTCTGCAAATAGGAGCAAGTCATCAGCATAGGCTAAAGCAGCCAAACGACCTGATTTGAGCCGAATTCCGAGTGCTGTCAAATTGGCTTTCTCGAGGAAATCGTCCAAAACAAGGTTGAAGAGGAAGGGACTAAGAGGGTCACCTTGTTTGACCCCTCTCCTGATGCTGATTGATTCGCTTCTCCAGTTGCCAATCGAGAGGAATGTTGAGCAGTTGGCGTAGAGATCCTTGATAACGTCGACACTTTCTTGATCTAAGCCTCTGTTCCGACAAGTCGTGAAAATTGATTCTTGACTCAGAGTGTCAAAAGCTTTGGACACATCGAGTGAAGCAATCCGAGCCTTGTTGTGGTGCTTGATGACATACTTAACGATGGTGATTGCCTCACATATTCCATCGTGGTCAACAAATCCCTTTTGGTATGGTGAGAGTTTGAGCTGTTCTCCAAGGCGTTGCGCAAGTGCTGCAGTGTAGCAACGGTACATAATGCTACTGACCGAGATTGGGCGATAATCCTCTGGTCTTGTCGATTGCTTCTTTGGAATCAAACTTGTTTTAGATAGCCTCCATTGGTTTGGGATACGTTTACACCGAAGGCACCAATTGAGAAGGATCTGGAACTCAGTGAGCAGTGGCTTGAGGTCTTCAGAAGTGACACCATCTAACCCAGGACAAGAGTTGGTCTTGTTTGCTAAAAACGTGGTGATGAAATCGTAGTCGATAAAGCGAAGGATGGATTTGTCTTGAGTGCAAGGTGTAGGTCCAATCCTGCAAGGTGCCTCTTTTGATAATATGTCATTGAAAAAGTCGTAAAAATGTTTTTCGTCGATTGGTTCCTGAGTTATGGTGCCATTGATGATGTGAGAGACAAGACCTTTCCGGTTCGTATTGAACAGTCGTTGACACTTGGAGAATTCTGCGACTCTCACTTGTTCTTGCTGGGATGTTTCCTTGCGCCGGCCTCGCCCACGTTTCCTTTTCCTTTTCTTCCTTATCTTATGTTCAGTTGGAAAGAGCTTGCTGAACTCACTGAAAAGTTCCTCAACCGAACCATTCCTAGTGATAATGTCATAACTTGAGCTTTTAAACTCCCCGTCAGGGAGGTCGAAAATGAGTTCGATTATTCGTTGGTCAAGTGTTTCGGGTGACGAAAGTTGGTCAGAAGGAGCAATTGGCTCTGGTGGAGATGAATTCTTTGACTCATTCCAAGTTGATTTGAAATTTTGACAGTTGATTTGATGACCCATAGCTTTGTGGATTGAATTGAAGTCAGACCGGTCACAGTAACAACATCCGAGTGTCACTTCAAGTGAATGCTTGGTCGATTGGAGATGTTTGATCATTTTGGTGGTAGACTTTTGATTCGTCAAACAGAGAGGACAAAGCCATTGCCGTGAGCGTCGTTCGACACCAACAGGTTTTGGTTCAATGATCAAATGGCGCAAATGGGAGCATGAACGCAAGCTTGAGCACATGAATATGCAAGATGAGCGACAAAAGTAGTTGACGTATTCTTCTCGAAAGTTTGTTCTTTGACTGATGGAGGCTCGCGAGTTACTGGCCATAGTTAGTGTGCGATTTCCTCCATCTTGCATGGCGTTTCAGCTCAGGGCACTTCCGTTGATCAAAGGCGGAGTGATTTTGGTCTTTTCTTCCTGCTCTTCGGCAGTTGATGCAGCACAGGTGACTTGCGTCACATTTTGACGAGTCGTGATCATCTTTGGAGCACTTGGCGCACAACGGCTTTGGGATCTTCTGTTTGTCACGACAGTTAGCAGCTGAGTGGCCAGGGCGGAGACAGTGAGTGCATATTGGAACGTCGTCGCACTCCACTACATTACAGGCGTTAAGGCTCGTCAGATAGATCCTGTTGTTGACCAATCGTTGGAAGGATTCGGCGTTCACTCTGAAAATCATGTGCTTGAAGTTCCAGCCATCATGAGCGATTGTTCTCAGATGCTCACATTCGGCAGCTTCCAGGGCAGACTCGACCTCCTCCTGTGGTGTCCTGGATGGAATAAACAGAACTTTTACCTTAGGTCGAAACTCAAGAGGATTCATGACCTCAACAGAGGGAATTTGTCCGGCAAACTCCCTAAAACCATCTGAATCCGAGGTGTAGAACACCTTTGAGCCATCCTCTAAGACTCTAGATCCCTTCAGTTCAAGGCCTTCGGGAAGCTTCGTACTCTTTAGCAGCACTTCAATGTCATCGCCTTCGGTGACTGGCTTTATTCGGACAGTTTTTGTTGCTTTCGGCTTCTGTCTACTTTTGGATTGGACAGCTTTTGATGGAATGTTGTTATTACCACGCGTCAACTTTACGGCTGTAGTTTTGGCAAAGCTTTGGTTCTGCTTCTGAATTCTGTTCGGATTATCCACTTGTTGAATCATACTGGTTGATTGATTTTGGATGTGGTCAGTATTTGGCAGATTTGAATGGCCCATTAGCTTGATCATGGATCGTAGTTCAGAGTTCTCCTTGGACAGGGTGGCCAGTGCTGCCTCGATTCGGTCTAGGCGACAATCGTTGGACGGATTGTTGTTGCTTCCATTGGAATCCACCATTCCTGAAGCAACTTCGGTCGCTTCTTTGTGAGAGAAATCTTTTCCACCACCTGTTGAGTTCTGAATAAGGTCACAAAGTTTGATTAACACACCTCGATGGACAGGGACATTTGGGTTCGAGCCTTCGCTTCTTGAGGCAGTTAAGGCCAAATCGATGGCATCAGTAGTGCTGATCGTTTCAAAGTCAACATTATCGGTGCTTCCAAGGGCTGAGTCGGACAGAGGCCCGTTTCCTGCTGGCTTATTGTGCTTAGTTGATGATATCGATTCTTTGACAAGTTTCAGCTTAGCCATCCATTCTTCTTTTGTTTGACGAGCAATAGATCCTGGGCCAATGCTCTTGATCGAATTCATCACACCGTTGAGATGAGCTTGAATGGCATCGATTTGCTTTGGCGAATTCTCTGGTTGGACATTGTTGAGCGGCATTGTCGACGAGCTTGTTGACTTGGCAAGCGCCGGAGATGACTTGCTTGACACAGAGTTAGAGTTCGGTGGTGGCTTGGTCAATGGAGGGTTGTGCTTCACCGAGTTAATTGCTTTCAATGGCTGCGGCGTCATCGTAAATCCAGATGATCCAACAGATATCCGGATGGAGGATGATGACACAGAGATGTCTTGACTTTTATTCAAAGTTCAAAACACTAGAACACAAATACACAGGCGCAACTGTGAGAGCGTTCACGACGGTCGTGACGGTGACAGTTGGCGAGACTCAGAAGAGATTGAAATCACCGATGGAACTGGCAAACAAAGCTGTGTAAATGTAAACTCAAAGGTATGTTTAGTTTTATGTTTTTTTGAATTGCTATAATTTAGAACAATATTCACATTTCCATAGCTAACTATTCTTGAAAAAGTTGTACTAACATACCCAGAAAAGGGTGATGTTTGTCCAGCCAAGATTCGTGGTGAGCACATGAAAACTCTCAGACCAAACGAAGAAGTCAACGACGAAGTGATTCGTTTCGCTTTCAAGCATGCAATGAGCTTGCTAGACACTGAATTAAGCATAAAGATTGCATTGGTGGACCCAACATTTGGTGGTTTGGCGAAGGCTATATTGAAAAAAGAAATTGAATATCTAGTGTACCCTTACCTTCATAAGAATGGGGATATTCGACATTGGTTTCTGGTAATTTCCACCGGATTCCATAAAATATTTCAAAAACCACTCTTGCTAAAAGGGGACAGGGTTTTGCATTTGCCCTACACTATCGTTTTTCTGAACTCGATGCCACCGATTGGACAGAGCAGCTATGACAAAATCAAAAAAGATATTGAAGGGTTATTCGAAAAGAAGTGTCAAGAATACCAAAAAATTAAAAGTCTTGGTTAAACATTGTGGCGACGAGGCAATTCCTGAACTGTTCGGACAACGCTATGGTAACGATTGTGGAGTGTACTGTAGCAGCCGGTCGTTACCGTTTATTCGTTAATGAGTTAATCTCATCACACGTTGCTTGTAACGTTCACCAGAACGAACATTCACAATAACTGCTGAATCACTATCGAACGCGATAGTCCTGAAATACGCCACTCCGACCAACTTGGTCAATCACTCTCTCGCACTCTCTCGATCACTCTTACGATCACGTCGCCATCGAGTCTAATAAACTATGTTCGCAATCGAGCCGAGCTAGCGATCCTACAACTGGTGACCCGTGTGGAACACTTTCCCACCTTCCGAGCCAACAACGCTTCGACCTAACAAGTCTCGCCGCCCGCCGCAAGAACTTTCTTCGAAATGGCCACACAAGTGACCAAGGTCTTGAACATCGGAACCTCCGAAAGCCTTCAAAGCTTCCCGTCTCAAAGCACGAAAATCTGTACGATTTCTCTCGCGATGGCCGATTTCTACTTCACGACGTGATTTTAAACCACCCAGCCGTCCCCACCTACCTGCCTTCTTACCACCGAATCTCCTACGACGTCCGATCTCGTAGTGTCCAAAGGCACCCATGGCACCAAAGGCATCAAAGGCAACCGTATTTCCTAACCCTCTTTCCTACTAACATTTCCAATCGTTCGCTCTCTCCAGCCATTCGGTACTATGCTTTTCTACATCGCATACTGCAACCACGGCTGCATATTTAATCGCCTCCCTGCCTTCGCTACAGTTTCCTCAGGATAGTCCTAGTGAAACGCTATTTCTTCACGCCGAATCTACCAGATTCGCGATTTCTGGATGACTGTCTTAGTACACGTCATTTCTACTTCTAGAAAACTCGTTGCCTAACTCGACGCGATTTCTATTACGAAATTCGTACAGGCAGAGATGATCTTTTTGATCGAACTCCCGTAGTCACCGACTACTAACACGAGTCACGTAGCGAATTGTTTGCAACTGATGACGATAATGCGACAAATCACTTTGTCGATTTTTTCGAACGCTTGATAGATGTTTGTTCACAAGTGTAAACCACTTAGAACGCGGAGCAACACTCCTATTCCTATCAAAGCTGTGTCTCGAATCCTTACCACGATTCTGAACGACACTCAATGACGATTCTTTGTGACTATATGATAGTTCACAAGTGTATACGATTACACTTACTTGTTAGAACAAGGTGCAATTCTCTTAGAGCACTTCTATTCCTGTGACAACCTTGTCCGATTCCTTACAACGATCCTAATAGCGACAACGTATTACATCTTTCTGCGATTATTCACTAGCGTACACTATTACACTTCGAACATGAGAATTCCTCACGTAGAATACCTATCGTAGTTTTATGATTATCATTCTTATGGCAGAGGCAAAGGCAAATCGACGCAATCATATTTATACTGTCAATTTGGGTCTTTCGCGAATCCCTGCTTTTAGCAGTGTTGACACATCGCATCCGTACACCGTACAATCACATTTACTTTGACCGACAGTTGATTGCTAATACTTCGAGTGCTACTACATGTATGCATTTCGCCAACAATGTTGCCCGCGATCCACCGATGCTTTCTAAATGCCTACTGCACCGCAGTACGAGTCAATACAATTGACTGATCTATTCTTCATTCACCGAATGAAATCGTCTCACCGAGACTATTAATGATGCATCTTCGTTCACCGAATGAGATCGTCTCACTGAGACTAGTAATAATGCATCTTCATTCACCGAATGAAATCGTCTCACCGAGACTGCTAATAATGCATCCTAACCGAATCGGGCTATAGTGGCTTCGCCACGACATCTTTATGAGCGAACTTATAAGCGATTAACGATTGGAAATCTATCCTTTGCCCTTCTTCTTTTATACTTTACTATGCCTATCGCCCTGACGAATCCATGTCGAAAGCCAATCCCGTCACGTGACGACACCGATCTCACCGAACGATCAATTCCGAATCTTACAACTGGTGCAACGACCAATGATCTATCTACGCTGCCAACATCCCTTTGCAACTTCTGGCACTCGCTTTCCCGACTCTTAACCGATCCTTACTCGACATGTGCAACTATCGTCAACGACTAACAATCACAGCGCGTGATATAATATCACTGATATTTCCAAATTCTGACGAATCACTCGATCTCGCTTTACTTCATTCTTCGTACAAGATACGAAACCTCGCTCACAGAGCTTCCCTTCGAACCGAAAAGCAACTCGAAAGCAATCAAACTTTGATTTTTGAACATTCAATTTTGCGACAATCTTTATGAATCTCGTTCCAAGCCAACTCGGCGAATCTCATGGACCTATCCGACTACTATCGATTCCAACTGGCGACTTCAATGTTCCCTCGAACAATATTTTCTGTGGCAACGCCCTAAACCTTTCTAACGAGCGCAAACGAGCAATATCGCAATCCACCAACGTCCTCAGGTGTGCAAGGCCTATCCTCCGGCAAATTCTACTAAGGCAATCCGTCTAATTGTCCATACTTTCCGATCCGACATCTAACGTAACGCGACAACTATCCAATTCGACGATAAACCCGCCCGCTATACGCCAAGTCTCACTGAGACGAAACCACTAACCCGACAACAACAGTGACAACTCCGTCTAACCAATGACTACTCTCGACGAATTTTTACCTGTCTAAACGACTACTGCCGATCAATCCGAGATTAACGCCAATTTTCAATCTCTCAAACGATGTCTCGCAAACGTTCAAACGATTTTACTACCCGTGCGACCACGCATAACGATTATTCACTGAATATTCCCATTCAGTGGCTATTTCCAATTCAGACGTCTCCAGCCATACTACTCGTTCAAACGTTGAACCACTCTTGACCAAACGTAATGCTGTTCTAAAGACGCGATTCTGACCAAAAGGCGACGATCCCTACCCGATCCCGAAACACGATTTACATTGGTCGAACAATGCCGTATACCTACTTAAACTTCTTATGGTCATCTTGTGACGAAAATATCATATTGTAGAGTACTTCAAGTACTTCTTCAGTGCACAAGATGTTGCCTGTCTCCAATGTCCAACTCCAAGTGTGCCTCAGGTAAAAATGGAAATGGAATTGCTTGGCGATTTACTTCGACCAAGGGAGAAAGTTGGCAAACTTTTACGAAAAAAGTTGGCCAAAGAGATCTTTGACTTCATTGCGCAACAAAATGGAAAGGTATTTTGTGACAAATTGAGAAAAGATCTTGAATGGGACGCGATGGACTTTGGGCCTGATCCAAACAACAAACACTTCCTTCCTTGTTAAGATGAAAGTACACTCGCACACTTTATGCCCAAGACTGGTGGTCTTCAAATTATTTATTAGTGGGGTTGCTAGTGGAATGAAACGATATTGTTTTTGGAATTTGTTATTATTAATACTTATTTACAAATGTATATACAGTCCATTTATTGGGCAGATTATTATCAATTTCAATTTGGACACTACACACACACACACGAAATTCTGGTGAGTTAGCCACAAAAACA
The DNA here is from genome assembly GCA_023373905.1 of Rhizoglyphus robini. NCBI lineage: Eukaryota > Metazoa > Arthropoda > Arachnida > Sarcoptiformes > Acaridae > Rhizoglyphus > Rhizoglyphus robini. Next base: position 80,955 of record JAKIJQ010000341.1, read on the forward strand.
TCGTGACCCTATAAAGTGGTCCATAATACACTTGTGCCCGCTCAATGCATTCCTATGAGATTGTGTATAGTGACTTTTGGACACATGGCGTATTGCTTTTATACCACAAGGTTGGCTATGCCCACCGAGGCACTGATGATGACACATCTTGTCAGTTAACCCTTTCTTGTCATTAATCATAGCTAAGGCTTTCAACATAAGTGGCTGTTTTGTGTGTCTATCTTAATCATATTACTGGAGTAAGGAAAAGTGAGTTCGTCGTCGTCGTGATGGTATCTGAGCGATCTGATTGGTTGATGAACAGCGCCACACTAATAGTACATTGGTTGATTGTATACAGTAGACGTTAGGCTAAGATGAGTACTTGATGACGTGGCATGAGAAGACTTACACAGTGGAAGTAAGGATACTGTGGAAGTAGAGATCAGACCACCCAAGTTGTTTTGTGTCACACACCAAAGTACTGCTCAAATGCGGGAAATACACAGAAGTAAACTGAAATATTACCGAGAACTTTCTCATCTTTGCACTCAACTGAATTAATAGAGTTGTACAAATTGGGTCTCGCGAATATTTTGGTTCGGTTGATCGCAATATTGGTGAATGAATATTAATTTTGAATTAAGTTAAGAATTTGTATGATAAACTCACAATGTTAAAATTTATTTTAATTTCATTTTGCAAAATTAAATAATATAAAATTGAATTTATAAATATTATGGCATAGCATGCATGCAGCTCTCCTTCCAAACTGTCGATAGGTCCAAACTTCCAATCCCGCTCAACAGTGCAAACAAACAATCCACAAAAAGAAGGGCGCAAACTTTGGGAGGTTCATGTCATCTTGGGATGAAATATCAATGACCTCCAAATATGCTTTGAGGGCTGCCGATGAGTTGTTGCGCGATCTTTGTGATTCGGACTTGCCTTCTGGTAGCAAGATTGTCTTGACCGGTGGAGATTTTAGGCAGATACTAACAGTCTTGCAAAGGAGTAGTGAAGATGACATTCTCAATGAAACTGTCATGTTTTGCCTGCTTTGGCAATTATTTGAGAAGTATTCCTTAGTCACCAACATGAGATTCCAAGACAGTGATAAAGAAGCGTTCCGCGAGCTTCTTTTGAGAATTAGAGATGGCGTTGAGCCTGTCGATAAAAACTCTAATATCAAGTTCCCCGAACGCTTCTCGTCAGAGAGTAAGTGGGCTTTATTTCACTTTGTATACCCGAATTTTGATAATCTACAGGACAAATGCATTAACCTCTTCATCGAGCCATTTTTGTCCAGAACGAACCACAATAGATAGAGACTTAACAACAGTTCTCATGTATTCAATTCTTGATGAAATGGCGGGAAATTTGCAAGCGCGGACAGCTTTGTCAGTGAATCTGGCCACGAGCCTGTGGATCAATTTACGGACGATTACCTGCACATTTTGAGACTGAAAAAAGGATGCGATTGCGATTGTTGCGTAATTTAGATGTGGAAAGAGACCTCACTAACGGTACTGGTATGATTGTGCTTGACATGAGTCGAAGCCTCATTTTGATGTGTGTCATTCCTACTGGCATCTTGAACGGTCAGAAAGTGCTCATTCCAATAATACCGATCTTCAACAAAGACTCAAACTTGGGGTTGTCATGCTCGCTTCGCCGTGTACAATTCCCACTTTGCCTTGCATTAGCAATGACTATAAACAAGATTCAGGGACAGACTTTTGAGCGCGTATGTGTGTATCTCGAACCGCCAGTGCGCCAGTGCCAGTGAGAGAGTGCGAAATCCAGTCAATCTTCGGGTATTTACGGGAGGTTCCGTAATGAACATCATCTTCAAGTCTATCTTACTTTGATTTTCAGATTTAATCCGTTCAACACTACCATACAGACAACGTTAATTATTACATCTCAAACATAACAATCAATTCCAATTTAATTTTTTGTTTCACCCGTTCACTCATACATCTTATTCCATGCACTTTGAATGCTTTGTAACGTAAAGCAAATACGTACTTCTGATCCATTCTAATTTGGAAAATGTTAAATAAATAAACGCTTTATCAGAATGTAATTTTCATAATAATTGTTTTATTTTTTATTATCAATGTAATTGTTAACTTTTAATTTTTTCAACTGGATTCAAGAGGTAGGAAGCAACAGAGTGTTTTTTTAACAAGTCAACTGCAAAAGCGTAGCAGTTTGCGAAGTGAAACGAGCAAACGCGAAGCGTTTGGGTTGACTTGTTAATGTTTACGTATTTAATCAAAATGTATCAATTCAACGGGTGCACTACACACATACCTGCTGGTGGTGGTTCTTCTTGTTCAACAAATCATGATTAGATTTGCGTTTGTTGAGTGTAGGTTAGTTTTGAGCATAACCGAACCAAACGAAACAATCACCAATTAGTCTCGAATCGAATTGAGAGAACCAAATATTCACTGTGCAGCACATACCTCAGCGATGATCAGATGTCGAGATCCAGATGAGGACGACGACTTTCTCGAATCACTGCAATCATGGTGGAATCCAGAGATGCGTTGAGTCTTGAAGCAAAATGACTCTTCCTTGTTGCACTGCCCATCATTGACTGTGGCCCCATTATGATTGATCACACTTTTTGGCTGTGGTTCAGAACCAATTGTTCGTGTGATAGGAGTTGGGGCTTAATGGTGATCAAATACCAGACTTTTCCTCGTCGTCGTCTTTGTTGTCTTTAATTGCCTGTAGGCCGTCGTGTTGGGTATTATTTTTGTGATGCATCTCGAGTAATTCAAGAAGCAGAATGCCTGGCCCAGCCGGTATGGCATCACCATTCTCGTCCTCTTCATCGAGACCAGTCATGTTGGGATCAAAGTAGCCGATGCCATCGCGTACTTGATCGTTGCGATCGTCGCTATCGCGATTGTGTCAACGTAATCATCACCGGCGTCATCATCCGGTTCTTCGCCATCCTTTCTGTATTCCTCATCACCCAGAGCAGGCTCATCAGAGTAGATTGTCGAAATGGCCGCTTGAAAGGCCTCGAAGTCGTCATTCTCATAGGCACCATCACGGAAGAGATCCATTTTGACTTGATGGTGGCGAAGGCGATGTTAAGGTTACGTGTCGGTCAGAGAGGACATAACACAAATGAAGAGTAGTTGCACTCAGCCCGGAATGCGAAATGTCACTTCCCGGTTCGAACCTACTAACAAGTTGTTTTAACATTTGTTTTATGTTAAATGTTGCGATACACACACACACACACACACACACACACACACACACACACACACACACACACACACACACACACACACACACACACACACACACACACACACACACACACACACACACACACACACACACACACACACACACACACACACACACACACACACACACACACACACACACACACACACACACACACACACACACACAAATGCATATACAGTCCATTCATTGAGCAAACTTTTATGCATTCCAATTTGGACACTCCAAACAAACATACATTCTCACTCAAACATCATCAACTCGAAGTCACTTTCCTTTGTGTGCATTGGCCATTCGAAAAGTCCTTATCATTTGCTCACAGTAGATTCCAAATTTGACTTGAATATAACTTGATGACAGTTGAAAAGTTGCCTTGCAAGCCCTTATCAATCCAATATTTCCATTAAGCCATATCATTTATTTACTCATTTAAGCCCAATTATTATAAACAAGAGTAATTTAGTTAAATTCGGACTAAACACTACTCTCGGTTTGATCATTTTATGGCCTTCACCAAGCTGACAAATAATATAATGTGTTGCAATTTGACTCTTTGCCACCAGCTTGCATCGAAGCGAAAACAAATGTATTGTGGAGGACGCTTGAGCGGTGAGGTCAATTGTCACACCGTGAGATGAGATTGATTGAACTGCGGACTCGTTAGACCTTTGGTGGTTCAAAGCATTTTATTGTTGGCACATGAGAAAATACAAAAGAGCACAGACTGATGCGACTGCAGGTACGGTGGCCGTAGTCTGACTGTTTGATTGTCTATCACAAATGGATAGTTGTATGCGGCGATGACAAGTCGATTTTGTATGTAAATGGTTGTGGCATTACGTGGCGACATGCCAATGGCATTCGCCCACCAAATTATCAATTTTATTGCAAAGCCAAAATAGTGCGTGTAATTCGTCATTAGTGGAAGACGTTGTACACAAAAGTTTTAAGATAGTTCACATTAGTAGTTTTCTAGACAAAATGTAAAAATGTACGTTTAGTTGATCCTGAGGTAAATGGCGCTCTACTCATTCGAGTCTTCTGGCTTTGGCATTCACAAGCAATAATGTGTGCGTGTAATTTGATTCGTCGACACCAGCTGGCGCTTCGATCTCCGTTTAAACGATTAAAGCAATTTTTTGTTGCCAGGACAGAAAAGTAAACGAATATCTCAAGTAAGGAAAATATCTTTAATCGAACTGGGAAATATAGATTGATGATTTCGTTTATGTTTACATTTATCGAATGTTACATCTGTTGTTATCTATTGAAAGTAAGTTTATTCACTCGCTACATATGCATATGCACTAAATAAAAAGAACGACTAGTTTTGGGCCGCCTCCCCTGCGGTCTACTCCATAGACAGCCGTAGTCACTCGTTCATTTTCGTGCTAGGCACGGTCACGTACACACCGGGGCATTTGTGTGGGCTACGTTAGTGCTGACATAGCGAGTGTTTGCCTCGCTACACTGCTGCATTTCTCCACTTTGTCATTGAGCCATCATCACAAAAATCATCATCATGGACACTCTACTGAACGACAGTGCTTTCTTGGCCCGATTTGAGCAATCCAAATTGGAAGCTCATTTACGTGGACAAAAAGGGATAAAAGTGCTCATCAATGACATTTACAACAAAATGCTCCCTGACCTCGTCGAGTTTATTTCGCCTTCTTCTTCATCGCCTTCCGCACCTCCATCTCCAACTTTATTGAAGGCCATCTCAAGAACAGGTCTGTCAGGAACATCGTCGGATCTATGCCAAATGCAGACAGACTCGTGTGAACCTCGTGCTCTGGAGTCGAATGCACCCGTCGGCAGCGACCAAGTTGAAGAGCCGAAAAGCAACCAACAGCAGACTAAACCATCGTCTGGTAATGAACAAATTCAAGAAGAAGAATGTCATTTGATGACTGAAATAGAGACAGTCTCTCCGCCTACATTCCAATCAACATCGCACACACCACCACCAGAAACTTCTGAACTATGTCAATTGCAAACAGGCTTCACTGAACCTCAAGTTCTTGATTCGAACGTATACGCCTGCAGTGTCCAATTAGATGGAACAGTCGGCGACGAAAAACATCAATTGACACAACCATCGACTGGCATGCAACAAATTAAAAAAGAGGATTGTCAACTATTGACAGTAATAGAGACAGTCTCCCCGATAACATCTCAACATGCATTACCCCAAACACCACCAAACACGCAACAAGAACAGATTGAACACTCGCCTCAACGTGTAGAAGAAAAAAATTCATCTCCGAAACCTCAAACCATGATTATCAACTCTTCAACTCCATTATCTACCAACAGAAACGCTATCATTGAAGAAACTGTGTCCTCAATGTCACGAGACCAAGAAGCTGTACCAACAAGTGAACCCTCAATTCATAGCATCGAACCTCCACCAATTACACATGCCACAAATGCCCCAACGGTCAACAATCCAATAGAGAATCAAAAGACTTTGCCTGATGTAGTTGCCAAAATTAAAGAAGAACAACACGACAACAACAACACTATCAAACGCAAAATGCACAAAAACTTGGTCGACAATGAACCAGATGATCCTTGTGAATGTGCCGAGTGCCTTGATGATCTCAAAATTAAGAAAGAGTTCAATACCGACCAATTGGAAATTGTTGACAATAATTTGGCTAATAATGGCGCTATAAATGAAGCACAGAACAGCCCCCATAATGAGGCAAACACAGGTGGCCATGTTAGTACTAATTTTTGCGCTTTCACTAGTATGAATTCTGGTGTCACCCCAAGTATCCTGGCTGGTACCACTGCTAATATGCATTCTGGTGCCTTGATTAGCGCCCAATCTGGCGCAAGTACCAGTGCTAATTCTTTTGTATTCACGCTTGCCAATCTTGGCCCCAGCACTAGTTCACAACCAGGTGTCATTAAGAATGTCGAAACTGTTTCAAAAAATAGTATAAATTCAAGTGCTAAAACGAGTACAATTTTGAGTCCTTTTATTAATGTTCAACCTGGATCGAACATTAGTGCCCAACCTAGTGCCCAGATTGTCCCCATATTAAAAGTGCCAATTGGCGAATCTGATCAGAAAGCCACCAACAATCCACTAATAACAAACTTTATTCTTACATTCACAAATCCGCCTTTACAAAATAGCTCAATTTCTTCAAAGGCAAATCCAATTATCTGTAAAAAGGCACCAAAAACCCCCAAATCATCAAAAAACCTCAAACAGACTATCCCATGTCCAAAGTGTCGAATGAAGTTTCGAAAACATGACACAATGCAGGCACATCTCAATTCACGCATTCACAATCTCGATAAGAAGTACATTTGCGAGTTCTGCCATGAAGAATTTAAAGGACAAAATGTCTTAAATCAGCACATGAAGATGCACGATAGTGAAAACCCTCTCAAGTGTCGTGTCTGTTCGAGAGTGTTTAGATGGCCAGGAAATCTACTGAAGAACGAACAGACTGTGCACCAACAAATTCGAACTTATCTATGCAATTGGCAAGGCTGTCGTTATGGGAGCTGTGTTAAGGTAAATGTGCGAAGACACGTCATTTCACAATTAAAAGTGCAGTTTGGCATACTACCGAGTGGCGAAACACCAGCCAATATCGATCCTGACAAATACATCCGTAAGTTGCCTGACAGTGTGGCCAAAATAAGAAGCAAATCGAAGAGTGCCGTCAAGAAGTCATCTGAGATGACTCAAGTAAGTTATTCATTTAATTCCCTTTGAACTAAGAATGTATATCTGCTTAAATGCTTTATTGTTCTCGTATTGATTTGCCCAATTGCCCATTAGCCATTAAAATTTTAGTTTATTTTATTCTTTGTCATGAAGTAAACATCATTTGCATGTTTGTGCACATGGGTACAGACTTTCTAGCTCTTGATGTGTTCGAGTGTAATCAGCATGTTCAGATTAGGATATTGAATGCACTGTGTGATATATTATTTTCTAAGTCATAAAAGACTCAATGTCCTATTGGTCTAAAGTGAAAGTAAATGAAATGAAAGAGAGAGAGAGAGAGAGAGAGAGAGAGAGAGAGAGAGAGAGAGAGAGTGTAGATTGCTTTATTGTATTTACTCATGAACATTAGTGCACTCGAGTGGAGTTGAGTTAAAAAACGAGGCTCATTTAGTGATTTTAAACCCGAGCGAAGAGAGAGAGAGAGAGAGAGAGAGAGAGAGAGAGAGAGAGAGAGAGAGAGAGAAGAGAGAGAGAGAGAGAGAGAGAGAGAGAGAGAGAGACTACTGACACTGTGAGGGTCAAAACAATTAGCTACTACTGCAACTCAGTACTACAGATTGTATGCATATATCATTTTCCACCGATCGACAAACAGAGGGGCATTAGCAGTCCGCGGGGAGCCAGCGCGGGGAGAACCTCATTCATGTGAGGCCAGCTAGAAGGATATTTAGCAGAGTGTACTATCAATGCTGTTTGCCATTGAATGCCATTCGCACACTGATTAGTTGACCTAGTAGAATGTTGGACTCGAAGCTAAACCGAGCCAGTTGTCAGGCAGGCCACTCGTTACAAACACAGACCAACAATGTGATCAGTGCTCACACAATTCCTTCGCAGTGTGTGCAGTGGTGGGGCTTTTTGGACAAGCTAATTATAGCATAATGCGATTTGAGGCCTTCGTGAATGTGTTGAACACATGTTCTGCACAAGTCAGTACGAAACTTAACACATTAGCCAAACTCACGCAGAGTGGCCAATGTAAAACCAAAGCGAACAGAACAGAGCGACCCAGTCTGGTGTCCCCAGATGGAATGTCATTTAACACTATCACTGTCATTAACATGTGTGCCCTTATCTCCATGTGTGTCCAACAAATATGCACTGTTGGCCAAATGGTCAAACTAATTAGCAATATAACTTAACTTTGTTCTATTCTCTCAACAGGGACTAAGCCAAGCAAGCACTTGAAATTAATCGATTTGCTAATTAAATCCTGCATCTAATAGTATTGAATTACACACACTAAATGGTCACCACCAAATGCGAATTAAGTGAATCAAACAGCAAATCAATTATTATCACAAACTAATTACAATTTTATTTTATTTTGATTTATTTCATAATTGATTTAATAATATCACTTTATTATTTAAATATATAAATTTATATATAAATAAATAATGTTTTGATATTAAATTGTGTTCATAGTTACTGCCCGTGAACGCAATGCAGACTATCAATAACGTTAGAGCGAGAAGCGAGTTTAATATTAGAGGGCAACGAGACAACACGCCACCGATCTGACTGACTGCAGTCGTCCAACGTCTACTCTGTACACTTCAATTGCAAAGGCACAAGCCACCATAACCATCACATTGCAGTCGAGTCGAGTGTTGTTGCTGTTGCTGTCACCGATCAAGCAGCAGCCAGTCAGGCAGGCATGCACTCACTCGCTCACACACAAACACACACAACACCACTCGGCGCGTCTGTGTGTCGTGCCCCGTATTCAGAAAACAAGCAGCTGTGGTTCGACACTGCCCGTATGGGTCATTCAAATACAAAATACCCCAATGTAAAGCATTAACTGCAAGTAGCTAAATGTACCGTAGTGCACATCCACTGCCCACCCTCGATAAACCAAACAGTGGCACACACGCACACACTGCCTCTATTATATGCACTCACCGTATCGAGCAGTCGAGTGATGATCATCATCATCACTACACCACACATTCTAACTACCGTGCCATTATCTTCGGTGTTATGGTTTATTTTATGATTGTCCGAGTGATATTTGAGTAACCATTGGTTGACCACACTGGTGCCTTTAGTCGAGTGCCCCTCTGTGTCATCGGACAGAGCTAGATCGCGTGACGGTGCACTCTCGCCTACCACATTCTTCTGCTCCTCAACTTCAAAGCGCACATCTCCTGTACATTGTAAGCTTGCATTGTGTCGTCGCCAGCAGCATCATCATTCCCACCTGCAGACTTGCTTGACAATTGACTCGCTACTCCACAATCTGATTGTCTTATTGTTAATTCTACAACGGACACTGTACGACTATTCTAACCTCATACAGCCTATTGATCGTACTCATGATATGTATTGATTATTAGAGTGTTCATGTTTGGTCTAATTCCTCTGTCCATTCTACTGTCTGTCTCATCACACAGTGCTAATCATGCGAGGCAATAAGTCATCGTCTCCATCCAAACCCGATTTGACTGGTAAAACAACCAAACGATCAGACTCATCATCGTCCTTGAGCAGTGTCAGTATGCATTTGCCCAAGTCTGACTCGCCAACGACACGTAGTAGCTGCAGAAATCGAAGTGGATTTGGCCGTGGTGTCAGTGCCGATGCTGATGACTCGAGTATCATGTCGAGCATCTATGTTTCTAGCGACAGTAGCGAAGGGCCCGAGATTGAAGTGATCCAAATGCCTGTCATGTCGAAGCCATCAACATCGAAACATGCAGACAGTGCACTGGACAAGTCACTCAAAAGCTCACCACCGAGTCCGTCCTTGCCGTCAACATCGTCGACCCTCACCAGTGCAAGTTCTAGCCCTGAGATGCCAAAGCGGCAGCGAAAGCGAAAGGCTCCCAAGTTAACACTGGCCAAATCGAAGCCGGAACCCAAAGATGCCAAGAGTCCAGATAAGGCGGATCCGAAAAGCGTTGGCTTGAAGCATCCAGTGACACTGGTTGTGCCTCGAACTCGCGTAATTGGCCCAGTGATCCGCATCAGTGCACCACCAAAGCCTGTCGCACTGCGTGGTCGTCCCCGCCGTCCTTCGGCATCGATCGATTCACTGCGCTACACGATCATCAACAAAGAACAGAAGCAACTGGCTCTCTGTCCAACAATCCCCAACAAGCCAGACAGCTCGAATCGAATCGAAATTGTGCCTCCAACTCCCATTAGAGACAAGAATCGTGCCACCAAGCTGTACAATCACATGGTGGACATACAGAAGAAACCCAAGAGCGAGTGGATGTGTGCCCTCTGTCAACGAGGCGCAATGGTCGACATGATGGGTGACCTGTATGGACCGTACTACGTCGAGCTGTGTCCAATTCCTCAGGTCAATCCTCGTGCCAATGTCTCGGCGCCAACCAGAGGCAGGAGTATGTACCGATGTTTCCATTACTGAGTGATACTAATTGACCTTTCACCCTTCTAGCACGTGCTGCCTATTCGCGATCGCCGGCAGTGCCCCACCTGCCACCACTGTCCCATCCAGAACGATTGGAAGTGTGGCTGCACGAGGACTGTGTGGTTTGGTCGAATGCGACCTATGTCGGTGGCCGGCTCGAGAACATTGGCGAAGTGATCGAGGATGCACGTCGATCGTTGTGCAACCACTGCAAGGGCTGGGGTGCGACACTGTCCTGCAAGGGACACAACTGTCCCACCAGGACACTGCACTATCCGTGTGCACGCGACTTGGGTTGCTACTTTGATGAGCCTGTGCACAATCTGTACTGTAAGATGCACATCAACGAGTACATGGGACAGCGATTGGCAGCTGATCCTGCAGGACTGAGTCAACAGCCATGGCCACAGCAGTACCACAAGCTTCGTTGAGCACATTGCCAGTAGCCCACCAGCAAGGAAAGATCAGTCTGTCACCGCCTCCGCCACAACCATTCATACCGTTTCCCCTATTATTTTGTATCAATACTTACATCATCCACTATTTTGTTCATTTATCCTTGTCACATTATATCCACCATATACCAAACAACCTTGTTCACTTGCATTCATTGACATAGGTCCTATGCACAAACACAAACACGACACAAATAAGGCAAAGGCGGTGTGACATGTTCTCATTGGTGTTGATCGCCAAGACAGACGTTACTGTACCCTAATACATGATTTATTGTCTACATTGATCTGATAATGTTACGGGCAGGGTACTTCTGTACACGTTCCCTTAGCAGTAAGGACAGGGAGAGAGCAAGAGAGTCGGGTTAAGTGAGGCTTTATTGGCCGGTCAGGTCGACTGAAGCAGTCGAGGCACACTGATCGTCTGATAGTCGGTACATGGTATTTCGCTCTACTTGTAGGCGTCTAGGCTAGTGTGTCTGGTGTAAGGGTTGACATGAGGTGTGAGTGTAGTGTGACGAAACACTGACGCCGCTAACCGGTGCCAGCTTAAGCTTAGCGGACGATCACCAGTCATCTGCTGATCGTCTATTGGCGCGTTAGTCACAAGTTCATTCGTGATTGGCAAGGCGACGCGCGCTCCATCATCGTGTCCAGTCGTACTGTTACAGGGTTCTGCAACATATAAGAAAGTGAGTATATGTACTCTCTTTGGCAAATGTATGCGTCCAACTCGGTTTCATTTTTTAATTAGCGAATACATCCAGTCTAATCGAATTGACCACCTGAGACAACAACAACAACAGACAACGGTCGAAAGCGTTCATACACGCCTTCTGCCCGATCGCACAGTTCCGTCTGCCCTCGGCCGTTGCTTGCATTTGCCTGTTTGCCCGCTGTCCAGAATCTTGAGCTATGTTCTTCTTATTCAAGTTGAACCCAGCTGACCAGATTATTCAAAATAAGTGACCAGTGGCAACTTACTGTACCTAGGAGTCCTCGATAACGCGATGAACAGTGATGAGCGCTATACTGATTAGTCAATCTACTAAACTAAATGAGTTGAGCGCAATACACCCGACACTGCACTGAATGCTATCCGCCTCTATGTTCTTTGCATTATACTTTTGGAGCACTCCGTGCGTCAACATTGAAGGCAACAAATGAATTGATCGGCACTGCCATTTGGCAGTGTCAAAGGCAAACACATCATAGCGCGCATCATCAGTCGGCCCTCATTGACGGTAAGAAAGGACAAAGAGCGAATGAGCAATTAAGATTATGGCGAAGATGAGAACGCTAGTGCTTAATAATGAGTGAGTGTGTTGAGTGATGACACTAATATTAGTACTCAAATCGAGAAGCCACATGCAGATAGGCAAGAATTTACTGAGTTGACTGACAGAACACCGCTAAAGGGAGTTAAAAATGGTTAGTAACTGCCGTTGCAAACACAACAACAACAACAAGCTGACTTTGGAGAAAGATCGCGACGAGTGCGCTGTTCGCTCAACGACTACGATTGCACGCATGCAAGATTAATCGACCACTCGTCTGGTGCCACTTGTTTGGAGGGAAATGTTATTTTTATTTTTAGAAAATATGACAAAGCATTTGTGTGCATTGTTTTGGGTGGAAATGAGTGACTAAATAGTGCTATTTTATATGACACATTACTTTCACAATCCTGCACTAGCCAGAGTGCCCAAGGTATTTCTCAAAACGAGACGAATCAAAGTTTGGTTCTTTTTGCACCCTCTGGCGAACGCCAAAATGCTTTGTCCCAATGTGGAACATCATTTGCGTCCTATTAGGGCAATTGTGTTTGCACTCTGGCCACTTGCACCAATAAAGACGCGTGTTTAAATGGACAGCATTTGAGTGAGCTTGCAGTTCTGATGGATCGACAAAGTTCGATCAACACACAGCACAATTGTGTCCTTGATTTGCAGAGTGTAATTCTATATGTTCTTTTAGCTGTTCGACATTTCATCTGACACAGTGTACACACAGTACTCTCGTGGGTTTCAGCGTGCATTTGCAAGAAAAACTCTGTAGGGAATTTTACTCCACAATGTTCACATATGAATGGACAAATTTTGCTGAGCAATGATCGCCTTTGTTTGACAGTAGACTGCTTAGAATTAGTCATTTGAGCTTGCTCACTTGTTGTTGCGATATTTTCCGATTGGGCAACTGTCAATTGATCAGGACTTTTTTCGTTATCGCTACTCCCGAAACTGCCATCTCTCTCATCAGTGTCCGAATCGACTTGAATGCATTTTTGAAGGTCGCTTTACGCAATGCTCAGTGTAGATTCGGACAGTGCATCGAAATCGATTGTGTCGGTCATGTCTGATGTTGAATGAACGAACAACGATGCAAGTGGTGGACGTTGATCATCTGCCAACAGTTCACTAATGCCACTGGTTTCGATGATGTGTGGTGGGACTTCAATGCTGGGACGCTTATCTGGTACAGACTCTCGGGGATCATCAAGCATTTGATCTTACACATTCTCAATTATGCGGTCCATTCTGTTTTGAGCTTTTACTATAGATTCACGTCTTGACTGCTCATAATTATGAAATTCGCATCGCTCAGGAAGTTGTTCATGGTGATGGTGGTTGTGAAAATGAAAATCGAACTCAAAAGCACAGACCCATTGAGCGAAGAAGAAAGAGCTCCGATTACGACTACGACGAGAACATAAGTGCACAATGATGAGCGTGAGTGTTGTGTGTGGGCACCGCTCAAATGGTCGATAAGGAAAATGCAGATAAGCAAGAGCTGACTGACTGACCACCGCTGAGAGGGGTTCAAAGTAGTGAGAAATTGCCATTGCTAGCACAACAACAACATGCACGTGAAGAGGACTTTGGAGAGAGATCGCGTCTCGCGCGCTGTTCGCTCTAGAACTACGATTGCAGGCATGAACGATTTATCAACAGTTTGTGTGTGTGCCGCATGTTGGGAGAGATGACATGATATCATAATCGACATGAATAATTTTAATATATGTCAATATTGAAATATACCACTTCATATCCGAGCCACTTGGCTCAAAATGATCACACTTGGGACGATGCGTCACTAGGCACACACACTGCAAGTGTGTTTGTTTGAACAGCCTAGACGGAGTAATCACATTGGCCTAATGTGTCCGACTACGAGTCACTCTGTTGGACACGCGTTCGCTTTCACTTTCAATTGTTTGCTGAGTAAATGAGATGATAGGCGAAACCATGCTAGTGGGACCATTTGACAGTCCAATTGAACTTGCTACTTGTTATCAAGTTTACTAAAATCATAACACTGGGTGAGTTTTAGAACTTGTGACTCACATTTGAATTATCTACTATTCAAGTTGCTGCACTCCACACAGACAGATGATGGAGAGTGATGCTGTTGTTGTGTCACTAATACAGACACACATGTGTGCTAACTGACTGCACTTCAAAGTGATGTTGTGTTGTTCTGTTTCTGTGCAGTTCAAATGGTGCACTTTGTCGGTACCGAACGATCGAATGGTGGTGTACTGTCGAAATATAGAAACGACAACAAACCGAGTTATGTCCATGACTTTATGCAAATGCATCATCATCACAGGGCACACCGAAATAGTATATTACTTACTTATAATAACTTAATGTGAACACAGCCAGATTGTGTGTGTCACAGTCACACACTGTGTCTAAATTTACGAGTGCCATTAAGACTTACGACTTGTGAGGGTCCGCTAAGTGATTTCACTCTCGATGAGTGTTTGAATGTGAAGTGCACCACATGTTGACCACATGTCCCCTGACAGAGAACGATAGTAGAAGACAGAAATAGAGTCTCGTTAAGCGGCAGAGAGATAAGAGAAATGGCGAGAGAGAGAGGGAGAGCGAGAGAGAGAGAGGGAGAGAGAGAGAGAGAGAGAGAGAGAGAGAGAGAGAGAGGAGAGAGAGAGAGAGAGAGAGAGAGAGAGAGAGAGAGAGAGAGAGAGAGAGATAGAGAGATAGATAGATAGATAGATAGATAGATAGATAGATAGAGAGATAGAGAGATAGAGAGAGAGAGAGAGAGAGAGAGAGAGAGAGAGAGAGAGAGAGATAAAAAGAATCTCCAGCACCGTCCACCTCTTACATTGGCCACATTGATCGAACACAGTCACACTCACTCACACAGATACGGTTCAGTGGTGATCACTGTCACGTCACTTTCGCCTCTGCTGCTGTTCGCTTCATAATTCACCACCGTCCTCCACCGCGGTCAGTTGACCTTTGATTGCGGCATCGACAGTGTGAGACACAGTCGTGTGAGAGCCTGAGATAGCCCAGCTGTGAATAGAGGCACTAACGACGACGACTGTTATGTATGTGTGTGTGTGCACGAGTGCTGAACGTTAAGTTAACGTCGTTAATATAAACAACATTAAAAATGCAGTTAAACCAACTCACAGATTGACAAAATCCAGTGGAGGGGGGTGCCAAATGAGGGACAAGCTGCCTTTGATTAGAGCTCTCATATGACGTGACATATATCATTCCGGCCATAAAGAGATTGACAATCGATATTGGGCGACCTTTTCTTGTGAGCTCATTGCAATCAGGCCCCGTTGAGGCACTATTCAATTTTTGATCTTTCTCTGGTACCCACTACTAATTTAGTAGTACTAAATAATTCAAATAATAGTGAAATGGTCGAAGTGGAACGGTCTTAATGGAATTGTCACATTGCGTTTGCGCACTAATGACAAGTGACTCACCCACCAGGCACAATACACAAATCCAATAGAGGCGGTCTCAACTTGCAATCTACCATTTGGTGAGCAGATGGTGTGTTTGTGTGCATGTTAGTGTTTGTGTGTGTGTGCTTTTATGTGCCGTTGACTGCATATACATTGAGGCACTGTCACTCTGCTGCCTGTCCGTCAGTCAGTCAATCTGTTCTTTGTGTCCCGACATCTCGCTTCTCTATCGGGCCACGTAACGTCAAGCACACAAAAATGACCGAACAAACTACTACAATTCGAGAACCTAAAGTGGAGTTTGTATCGGACACGAGCGAAACTCTTATCTCATCTTCAAACGCTCCCGAAGGCAATTCCATTATCAATGACCAAATGCCGACTGCATCATCATCATTATCAACAGCAACAGCAGCGGAAGCCTCACTGTCTGTTGTGAATGAAATTCCACCTTCACTACCAACAACTTCCAACAACTTGAGCACTGTGAATGGAGATAACCAAGTTAATAACGATCAAGATGATGATTACAACAACGATGCTTCACTTAGCGATAATCAGACTGGCCAAGTGGAAGAGACATTCGCCAGTACGAAATGACGATCATAGAATCGAGACTTAAAATACTTTGTCTTGTTCAATCGTTCAGTTCTTCGTCATGTCCCGTTTGGTCGACGTCGCTTGCCTTGCCTTGATCAATCGTCCAGTTCTTGGTCATCTACCGTTTGGTCGACGTCGCCTGCCTTGTCTTTATCAATCGTCCAGTTCTTGGTCATCTTCCGTTTGGTCGACGTCGCCTGCCTTGCCTTGATCAATCGTCCAGTTCTTGGCCATCATCGGTTTGGTCGACGTCGCCTGCCTTGCCTTGTTCAATCGTCCAGTTCTTGGTCATCTTCGGTTTGGTCGACGTCGCCTGCCTTGCCTTGATCAATCGTCCAGTTCTTGGTCATCTTCGGTTTGGTCGACGTCGCCTGCCTTGACTTGTTCAATCGTCCAGTTCTTGTTCATGTCCCGTTTGGTCGACGTCGCCTGTCTTGCCTTGATCAATCGTCCAGTTCTTGGTCATCTTCGGTTTGGTCGACGGCACCTGCCTTGCCTTGTCCAATTGTCCAGTTCTTGGTCATGTCCCGTTTGGTTGACGTGGCCTGCCTTGCCTATATCTCTTTCATCAGTCATCTCTCAACAGAGCGGCGCCATGGTCATTCAACCTCAAGCACTCGTCCTGGTTGGTTCTCTCTCCTCTCCTCTCCTCACCTTCGCCCATGGTGGGCTCACTCTTCTGATGTGAGCATCAGACTTAGAAGAACTTGCCCATCACTCATCCAGAAGAGGAGTTCCCGTTTATGCCAGAGGAACAACTGAAGACAAAGTGGTGAGTGATGGGCATTTGATCTGATCTTACATCGGTAATCACTCTCCAATGCTCTGGACATGTCCAAACCAAGCTGATTCCTCCAAGGGGAAAACTATGGTGGACACTCGACACTTTTGCTTGGGAAGTTCTGCTGGTGGGTCTAGTTCATGGTCTAGGTCATGGGCAGGGTTCGTGGAAGTGGCAATAATATCTTCGATTCCGACGATGATGACGATGAGTGCGAGGACGATTTTGAATTTTGTTTGGCATCAAATACTGGGACTTGCGCTATTGCAAGATTAACTCCTTCAAGACGCCCACCTTCCTGGAGAAATACGAACAGATGATCTCCAGATTGACAGATGAACAAGACGGGTAAGTATGTGTCCATTATCAACAAGGCGAAAGCTCTTGTAACTTTTTAGTTTTTACTTGAAATGGACTTGTGTCCATTATCAACAAGGCGAAAGCTCTGCTTGTAAAGTTCAAGTTGAAAAAGTTCGGAGATGCTCTTCCGTCTTCTCTGCATTTCGACAATCAACATCAACTTTTTATTTTTTACTTGAAAAGAACTTGTGTCCATTATCAACAAAACCAAAGCTCTGCGTGTAAAGTTCAAGTTGAAAAAGTTCAGAGATGCTCTTCCGTCTTCTCTGCATTTCGACAATCAACATCAACTTTTTAGTTTTTACTTGAAATGGACTTGTGTCCATTATCAACAAAGCCAAAGCTCTGCTTGTAAAGTTCAAGTTGAAAAAGTTCGGAGATGCTCTTCCGTCTCCTCTGCATTTCGACAATCAACATCAACTTTTTATTTTTTACTTGAAATGGTCTTGTGTCCCCCATTGTGGAAACTCGACATTTTTGTTTGGGAACTTTGTTCAACTTTTTATTTTTTAATTGAAATGGTCTTATTGGGTGACATTACATGGAAGTCGCACGTGCACCTCACAATGACAAGAACAATGGTGGCTCAACTTTCAATTGATTTTTCAATGGTTTCACTCCACAATGCCGAGAAGATTGGTGGCCCAAGGTCGAGTTCGGTTAACTCACGTGTAAGTTACATTTATTTCTACTACTGCTATTAACACATCAAATTCTATCTTTTAATAGCAACCGAACCGACTTGTGTCCTCATGGATCGTCTGGAAATCTCTTGGTATGGGTCCAGTTTTGCACAATCATGCAAGGCGAAACCAAAGTCCAAGGCCAAGCCCAAACCTATTGGGTCTTGGTCCAGTCTTGCACAATCATGCAAGCCAAAGCCCAAGCCCAAGCCCAAGCCCAAGCCCACCTTCTTGGAGAAGTACGAACAGATGATCTACAAGACTTTTTATTTTTTACTTGAAATGGTCTTGTGTCCCCATTGTGGACACTCGACATTTTTGTTTGGGAACTTTGTTCAACTTTTTATTTTTTACTTGAAATGGTCTTGTGTCCCCATTGTGGACACTCGACACTTTTGTTTGGGAACTTTGTTCAACTTTTTGCTTTTTACTTGAAATTGTCTATTTGGCTGACATTACATGGTAGACGCACGTGCACCTCACACTGACAAGAACAATGGTGGCTCAACTTTTAATCGATTTTTCAATGGATTCACTCCACAATGCCGAGAAGATTGGTGGCCCAAAATCGAGTTCGGTTAACTCACATGTAAGTTACATTTATTTCTACTACTGCTATTAACACATCAAATTCTATCTTTTTATAGCAACAGAACCGACTTGTGTCCTCATGGATCGTATGGAAATCCCTTGGTCTGGGTCCAGTCTTGCACAACCATGCAATCCGAAGCCGAAGCCGAAGCCCAAACCAATTGGACCTTGGTCCAGTCTTGCACAATCATGCAAGCCCAAGCCCAAACCCAAACCAAAGCCCAAGCCAAAGCCAAAGCCAAAGCCAAAGCCAAAGCCAAAGCCAAAGCCAAAGCCAAAGCCAAAGCCAAAGCCAAAGCCAAAGCCAAAGCCCACCTTCTTGGAGAAGTACGAACAGATGATCGACAAGACTTTTTATTTTTTACTTGAAATGGACTTGTGTCCTCATTGTGGACACTCGCCACTTTTGTTTGGGAACTTTGTCGAGCTTGATTAAAACTTCGTTATTTAACTATTTCCGGTTTATGATTTTATTAGAATCATGCTTAAATTAATTTTACGAATGTCAGCAGTCCAATTGTCTAACTTACAGGTATCCAGCTTGATTAATACTTCGTTATTTAACTACTTCCGGTTTACGAAATTTTTTAGAAACATTCCTATGTTAGGGTTTTCGAATGTCAGCAGTCCAATTGTCTAACTTACAGGTATCCAGCTTGATTAATACTTCGTAATTTAACTATTTCCGGTTTAAATCATCATCATCATCATACTCATCATCATACTCATCATCATCATCATACTCTTCAAATCCTATTTGATTTCTCAATCGTTTCCCTCCACAATGCCGAGAAAATTGGTGGCCCAAGGTCGAGTTCGGTTAACTCACGTGTAAGTTACATTTATTTATACAACTGCTATTAACACATCAAATTCTATCTTTTTATTGCAACCGAACCGTCTTGTGTTCTCGTGGATCGTCTGGAAATCCCTTGGTCTGGGTCCAGTCTTGCACAACCATGCAATCCGAAGCCGAAGCCGAAGCCGAAGCCCAAACCAATTGGACCTTGGTCCAGTCTTGCACAATCATGCAAGCCCAAGCCCAAGCCAAAATCAAAGCCGAAGCCGAAGCCGAAGCCCAAACCAATTGGATCTTGGTCCAGTCTTGCACAATCATGCAATCCCAAGCCCAAACCCAAGCAAAGCCCAAAGCAAAGACAAAGCCAAAGCCAAAGCCAAAGCCAAAACCCAACTTCTTGGAGAAGTACGAACAGATGATCTACAAGACTTTTTGTTTTTTTACTTGAAATGGACTTGTGTCCTCATTGTGGACACTCGACACTTTTGTTGGAGAACTTTGTCCAGCTTGATTAATACTTCGTTATTTAACTATTTCCGGTTTTTGAAATTTTTTAGAAACATTCTTGTTAGGTTTTCGAATGTCAGCAGTCCAATTGTCTAACTTACAGGTATCCAGCTTGATTAATACTTCGTAATTTAACTATTTCCGGTTTTTGAAATTTTTTAGAAACATTCTTGTTAGGTTTTCGAAGGTCAGCAGTCCAATTGTCTAACTTACAGGTATCCAGAGTGATTATTATTTCGTTTTTTAACTATTTCCGGTTTTTGAATTTATTAGACACATGCTTAAATTAGGTTTTCGTATGTCAGCAGTCCAATTGTCTAACTTACAGGTATCCAGCTTGATTAATATTTCGTAATTTAACTATTTCCGGTTTATGATTTTTTTAGAAACATTCCTATGTTAGGTTTTTGAATATCAGCAGTCCAATTGTCTAACTTACAGGTATTCAGCGTGATTATTGTTTCGTTTTTTAACTATTTCCGGTTTATGATTTTTTTAGAAACATTCCTATGTTAGGTTTTCGAATATCAGCAGTCCAATTGTCTAACTTACAGGTATTCAGCGTGATTATTGTTTCGTTTTTTAACTATTTCCGGTTTTTGAATTTATTAGACACATGCTTAAATTAGGTTTTCGTATGTCAGCAGTCCAATTGTCTAACTTACAGGTATCCAGCTTGATTAATACTTCGTAATTTAACTATTTCCGGTTTTTGAAATTTTTTAGAAACATTCTTGTTAGGTTTTCGAATGTCAGCAGTCCAATTGTCTAACTTACAGGTATCCAGCTTGATTAATACTTCATTATTTAACTATTTCCGGTTTATGAATTTTTTAGACTCATGCTTAAATTAGGTTTTCGAATGTCAGCAGTCCAATTGTTTAACTTACAGGTATCCAGCTTGATTATTATTTTGTTTTTTTAACTATTTCCGGTTTTTAAATTTATTAGACTCATGCTTAAACTAGGTTTTCGAATGTCAGCAGTCTAATTGTCTAACTTACAGGTATCCAGCTTGATTAATACTTTGTAATTTAACTATTACCGGTTTTTGAGTTTTTAAATTTATGCTTAAATTAGGTTTTCGAATGTCAGCAGTCCAATTGTCTAACTTACAGGTATCCAGCTTGATTAATACTTCGTAATTTAACTATTTCCGGTTTTTGAAATTTTTTAGAAACATTCTTGTTAGGTTTTCGAATGTCAGCAGTCCAATTGTCTAACTTACAGGTATCCAGCTTGATTAATACTTCGTAATTTAACTATTTCCGGTTGATGAAATTTTTTAGAAACATTCCTATGTTAGGTTTTCGAATGTCAGCAGTCCAATTGTCTAACTCACAGGTATCCAGAGTGATTATTATTTCGTTTTTTAACTCATCATCATCATCATACTCTTCAAATCCTATTTGATTTCTCAATCGTTTCCCTCCACAATGCCGAGAAGACCATTGCCCCAACTTTTGTTCAACATTTTATTTTTATTTTTAACTTGAAATGGTATTATTGGCTGAAATTACATGGTAGTCGCACCTGCACCTCACAATGACAAGAACAATGGTGGCTCAAATTTCAATCAATTTTTCAATGATTTCAATCAACAATGCTGAGAAGATTGGTGGCCCAAGGTCGAGTTCGGTTAACTCACATGTAAGTTACATTTATTTCTACTACTGATTCTAACACCTCAAATTCTTTCTTTTTATAGCAACCGAACCGACTTGTGTCCTCATGGATCGTCTGGAAATCTCTTGGTCTGGGTCCATTCTTGCACATGCAAGGCGAAGCCAAAGTCCAAGGCCAAGCTCAAACCTATTGGGTATTGGTCCAGTCTTGCACAATCATGCAAGACGAAGCCAAAGTCTAAGCCAAAGCCAAAGCCAAAGCCGAAGCCGAAGCCGAAGCTCAAACCTATTGGGTATTGGTCCAGTCTTGCACAATCATGCAAGACGAAGCCAAAGTCTAAGCCAAAGCCAAAGCCAAAGCCATAGCCAAAGCCAAAGCTCAAGCCAAAGCCCACCTTCTTGGAGAAATACGAACCGATGATCTACAAGACTTTTTACTTTTTACTTGAAATGGACCTGTGTCTTCATTGTGGACACTCGACACTTTTGTTTGGGAACTTTGTTCCACTTTTTGTTTTTACTTGAAATGGACCTGTGTCTTCATTGTGGACACTCGACACTTTTGTTTGGGAACTTTGTTTCACTTTTTAATTTTTACTTGAAATGGTCTAGTGTCCCCATTGTGGACACTAGACACTTTTATTGGAGAACTTTGTCCTGCTTGATTAATACTTCATTATTTAACTATTTCCGGTTTGTGATTTTTTTTAGAAACATTCCTATGTTAGGTTTTCGAAGGTCAGCAGTCCAATTGTATAACTCATACGTGTCCAGCTTGATTATTACTTCGTTATTTAACTATTTCCGGTTTTGAATTTATTAGACTCATGCTTAAATTAGGTTTTCGAATGTCAGCATCCCAATTGTCTAACTTACAGGTATCCAGCTTGATAAATACTTCGTAATTTAACTTTTTCCGGTTTTTTGAACTTATTACACTCCTGCTTAAATTAAGTTTTCGAATGTCAGCAGCCCAATTGTCTAACTTACAGGTATCCAGCTTGATTAATACTTCATTATTTAACTATTTCCGGTTTTTGATTTTTAGACTCATGCTTAAATTAGGTTTTCGAATGTCAGCAGTCCAATTGTATAACTTACAGGTATCCAGCTTGATTAATACTTCATTATTTAACTATTTCCGGTTTATGAATTTTTTCATAAACATTCCTATGATAAGTTTTCGAATGTCAGCAGTCCAATTGTCTAACTTACAGGTATCCAGCTTGATTAATACTTCGTAATTTAACTATTTCCGGTTTTTTAAACTTGTTAGAAACATTCATATGATAGGTTTTCGAATGTCAGGAATCCAATTGTCTAACTTACAGGTATCCAGCTTGATTAATACTTCGTAATTTAACTATTTCCGGTTTATAAATTTTTTCATAAACATTCCTATGATAAGTTTTCGAATGTCAGCAGTCCAATTGTTTAACTTACAGGTATCCATCTTTATTATTTCGTTTTTTTAACTATTTCCGGTTTTTGAATTTTTTAGATTCATGCTTAAATTAAGTTTTCGAATGTCAGCAGTCCAATTGTGTAACTTACAGGTATCCAGCTTGATTAATACTATGTTATTTAACTATTTCCGGTTTATGAATTTTTAGACTCATGCTTAAATTGGGTTTTCGAATGTCAGTAGTCCAATTGTCTAACTTACAGGTATCCAGCTTAATTATTATTTCGTTTTTTTAACTATTTCCGGTTTTTGAATTTTTTAGACTCATGCTTAAATTAGGTTTTCGAATGTCAGTAGTCCAATTGTCTAACTTACAGGTATCCAGCTCGATTAATACTTCGTTATTTAATTATTTCCGGTTTATGAATTTTTTAGTAACATTCCTGTTAGGTTTTCGAATGTCAGCAGTCCAATTGTCTAACTTACAGGTATCCAGCTCGATTAATACTTCATTATTTAACTATTTCCGGTTTATGAATTTTTTAGAAACATTCCTATGTTAAGTTTTCGAATGTCAGCAGTCCAATTGTCTAACTTACAGGTATCCAGCTCGATTAATACTTCATTATTTAACTATTTCCGGTTTAAATCATCATCATCATCATACTCATCATCATACTCATCATCATCATCATACTCTTCAAATCCTATTTGATTTCTCAATCGTTTCCCTCCCCAATGACGAGAAGACCATTGCCCCAACTTTTGTTCAACAATTTATTCTTATTTTTAACTTAAAATGGTCTTATTGGCTGACATTACATGGTAGTCCAACGTGCACCTCAAAATGACGAGAACAATGGTGTTTCAACTTTCAATCGTTTTTTCAATGGTTTCACTCCACAATGCCAAGAAAATTGATGGCCCAAGGTCGAGTTCGGTTAACTCACGTGTAAGTTACATTTATTTCTACTACTGCTATTAACACATCAAATTCTATCTTTTTATAGCAACCGAACCGACTTGTGTCCTCGTGGATCGTCTGGAAATCCCTTGGTCTGGGTCCAGTCTTGCACAACCATGCAATCCGAAGCCGAAGCCGAAGCCCAAACCAATTGGACCTTGGTCCAGTCTTGCACAATCAAGCAAGCCGAAGTTCAAGCCAAAGCCAAAGCCAAAGCCGAAGCCGAAGCCGAAGCCCAAACCAATTGGATCTTGGTCCAGTCTTGCACAATCATGCAAGCCCAAGCCCAAACCCAAGCAAAGCCCACCTTCTTGGAGAAGTACGAACAGATGATCGACAAGACTTTTTGTTTTTTACTTGAAATGGACTTGTGTCCCCATGGTGGACACTCGTCACTTTTGCTTGGGAACTTTGTTCCACTTTTTATTTTTTACTTGAAATGGACTTGTGTCCTCATTGTGGACACTCGCCATTTTTGTTTGGGAACTTTGTTCCACTTTTTGCTTTTTACTTGAAATGGACTTGTGTCCTCATTGTGGACACTCGACACTTTTATTGGAGAACTTTGTCCTGCTTGATTAATACTTCATTATTTAACTATTTCCGGTTTGTGATTTTTTTTAGAAACATTCCTATGTTAGGTTTTCAAATGTCAACAGTCTAATTGTATAACATACGTGTCCAGCTAGATTAATACTATGTTATTTAACTATTTCCGGTTTATGAATTTTTTAGACTCATGCTTAAATTAGGTTTTCGAATGTCAGCAGTCCAATTGTCTAACTTACAGGTATCCAGCTTGATTAATACTTCGTAATTTAACTTTTTCCGGTTTTTGAACTTATTACACTCCTGCTTAAATTAAGTTTTCGAATGTCAGTAGTCCAATTGTCTAACTTACAGGTATCCAGCTTGATTAATACTTCGTAATTTAACTATTTCCGGTTTTTGATTTTTTAGACTCATGCTTAAATTAGGTTTTCGAATGTCAGTAGTCCAATTGTCTAACTTACAGGTATCCAGCTTGATTATTATTTCGTTTTTTAACTATTTCCGGTTTATTATTTTTTAGACTCATGCTTAAATTAGGTTTTCGAATGTCAGCAGCCCAATTGTCTAACTTACAGGTATCCAGCTTGATTAATACTTCGTAATTTAATTATTTCCGGTTTTTGATTTTTTAGACTCATGCTTAAATTAAGTTTTCGAATGTCAGCAGCCCAATTGTCTAACTTACAGGTATCCAGAGTGATTATTATTTCGTTTTTTAACTATTTCCGGTTTATGATTTTTTAGAAACATTCCTATGATAGGTTTTCGAATGTCAGCAGCCCAATTGTCTAACTTACAGGTATCCAGCTTGATTAATACTTCGTAATTTAATTATTTCCGTTTTTTGATTTTTTTAGACTCATGCTTAAATTAAGTTTTCGAATGTCAGCAGCCCAATTGTCTAACTTACAGGTATCCAGAGTAATTATTATTTCGTTTTTTTAACTATTTCCGGTTTATGATTTTTTAGAAACATTCCTATGATAGGTTTTCGAATGTCAGCAGCCCAATTGTCTAACTTACAGGTATCCAGCTTGATTAATACTTCGTAATTTAACTATTTCCGGATTTTTGTATTTATTAGACTCATGCTTAAATTAGGTTTTCGAATTTCAGCAACCCAATTGTCTAACTTACAGGTATCCAGCTTGATTAATACTTCGTAATTTAACTATTTCCGGTTTTGAATTTATTAGACTCATGCTTAAATTAGGTTTTCGAATGTCAGCCGTCTAATTGTCTAACTTACAGGTATCCAGCTTGATTAATACTTCGTAATTTAATTATTTCCGTTTTTTGATTTTTTTAGACTCATGCTTAAATTAAGTTTTCGAATGTCAGCAGCCCAATTGTCTAACTTACAGGTATCCAGAGTGATTATTACTTCGTTATTTAACTATTTCCGGTTTATAAATTTTTTCAGAAACATTCCTATGATAAGTTTTCGAATGTCAGCAGTCCAATTGTCTAACTTACAGGTATCCAGCTTGATTAATACTTCGTAATTTAACTATTTCCGGTTTAAATCATCATCATCATCATACTCATCATCATACTCATCATCATCATCATACTCTTCAAATCCTATTTGATTTCTCAATCGTTTCCTCCACAATGCCGAGAAGACCATTGCCCCAACTTTTGTTCAACAATTTATTCTTATTTTTTAACTTGAAATGGTCTTATTGGCTGACATTACATGGTAGTCGAACGTGCACCTCAAAATGACGAGAACAATGGTGGTTCAACTTTCAATCGTTTTTTTAATGGTTTCACTCCACAATGCCGAGAAAATTGGTGGCCCAAGGTCGAGTTCGGTTAACTCACGTGTAAGTTACATTTATTTCTACAACTGCTATTAACACATCAAATTCTATCTTTTTTATAGCAACCGAACCGACTTGTGTTCTCGTGGATCGTCTGGAAATCCCTTGGTCTGGGTCCAGTCTTGCACAACCATGCAATCCGGAAGCCGAAGCCGAAGCTCAAACTAATTGGACCTTGGTCCAGTCTTGCACAATCAAGCAAGCCCAAGCCAAAGCCAAAGCCAAAGCCAAAGCCGAAGCCGAAGCCGAAGCCCAAACCAATTGGATCTTGGTCCAGTCTTGCATAATCATGCAAGCCCAAGCCAAAGCCAAAGCCAAAGCCAAAGCCAAAGCCAAAGCCAAAGCCAAAGCCCACCTTCTTGGAGAAGTACGAACAGATGATCTACACGATTTTTGTTTTTTACTTGAAATGGACTTGTGTCCCCATTGTGGACACTTGTCACTTTTGCTTGGGAACTTTGTTCCACTTTTTGTTTTTTACTTGAAATGGACTTGTGTCCTCATTGTGGACACTAGATACTTTTGTCTGGGAACTTTGTTCCACTTTTTATTTTTTACTTGAAATGGACTTGTGTCCTCATTGTGGACACTCGACACTTTTGTTGGAGAACTTTGTCCTGCTTGATTAATACTTCATTATTTAACTATTTCCGGTTTGTGATTTTTTTAGAAACATTCCTATGTTAGGTTTTCGAAGGTCAGCAGTCCAATTGTATAACTCATACGTGTCCAGCTTGATTATTACTTCGTTATTTAACTATTTCCGGTTTTGAATTTATTAGACTCATGCTTAAATTAGGTTTTCGAATGTCAGCATCCCAATTGTCTAACTTACAGGTATCCAGCTTGATAAATACTTCGTAATTTAACTTTTTTCCGGTTTTTGAACTTATTACACTCCTGCTTAAATTAAGTTTTCGAATGTCAGCAGCCCAATTGTCTAACTTACAGGTATCCAGCTTGATTAATACTTCGCAATTTAACTATTTCCGGTTTTTGATTTTTTAGACTAATGCTTAAATTAGGTTTTCGAATGTCAGCCGTCCAATTGTCTAACTTACAGGTATCCAGCTTGATTATTATTTCGTTTTTTAACTATTTCCGGTTTATAATTTTTTAGACTCATGCTTAAATTAGGTTTTCGAATGTCAGCATCCCAATTGTCTAACTTACAGGTATCCAGCTTGATTAATACTTCGTAATTTAATTATTTCCGGTTTTTGATTTTTTAGACTCATGCTTAAATTAGGTTTTCGAATGTCAGCAGCCCAATTGTCTAACTTACAGGTATCCAAAGTGATTATTATTTCGTTTTTTAACTATTTCCGGTTTATGATTTTTTAGAAACATTCCTATGATAGGTTTTCGAATGTCAGCAGCCCAATTGTCTAACTTACAGGTATCCAGCTTGATTAATACTTCGTAATTTAATTATTTCCGGTTTATGATTTTTTTAGACTCATGCTTAAATTAGGTTTTCGAATTTCAGCAACCCAATTGTCTAACTTACAGGTATCCAGCTTGAT
The DNA here is from genome assembly GCA_023373905.1 of Rhizoglyphus robini. Lineage (NCBI taxonomy): Eukaryota > Metazoa > Arthropoda > Arachnida > Sarcoptiformes > Acaridae > Rhizoglyphus > Rhizoglyphus robini. Next base: position 108,764 of record JAKIJQ010000341.1, read on the forward strand.
TAATACTTCGTAATTTAACTATTTCCGGTTTTGAATTTATTAGACTCATGCTTAAATTAGGTTTTCGAATGTCAGCCGTCTAATTGTCTAACTTACAGGTATCCAGCTTGATTAATACTTCGTAATTTAACTATTTCCGGTTTTGAATTTTTTAGACTCATGCTTAAATTAAGTTTTCGAATGTCAGCAGCCAAATTGTCTAACTTACAGGTATCCAGAGTGATTATTACTTCGTTATTTAACTATTTCCGGTTTATAAATTTTTTCAGAAACATTCCTATGATAAGTTTTCGAATGTCAGCAGTCCAATTGTCTAACTTACAGGTATCCAGCTTGATTAATACTTCGTAATTTAACTATTTCCGGTTTAAATCATCATCATCATCATACTCATCATCATACTCATCATCATCATCATACTCTTCAAATCCTATTTGATTTCTCAATCGTTTCCCTCCACAATGCCGAGAAGACCATTGCCCCAACTTTTGTTCAACAATTTATTCTTATTTTTTAACTTGAAATGGTCTTATTGGCTGACATTACATGGTAGTCGAACGTGCACCTCAAAATGACGAGAACAATGGTGGTTCAACTTTCAATCGTTTTTTTAATGGTTTCACTCCACAATGCCGAGAAAATTGGTGGCCCAAGGTCGAGTTCGGTTAACTCACGTGTAAGTTACATTTATTTCTACAACTGCTATTAACACATCAAATTCTATCTTTTTATAGCAACCGAACCGACTTGTGTTCTCGTGGATCGTCTGGAAATCCCTTGGTCTGGGTCCAGTCTTGCACAACCATGCAATCCGAAGCCGAAGCCGAAGCTCAAACTAATTGGACCCTTGGTCCAGTCTTGCACAATCAAGCAAGCCCAAGCCAAAGCCCAAGCCAAAGCCAAAGCCGAAGCCGAAGCCGAAGCCGAAGCCCAAACCAATTGGATCTTGGTCCAGTCTTGCATAATCATGCAAGCCCAAGCCAAAGCCAAAGCAAAGCCAAAGCCCACCTTCTGGAGAAGTACGAACAGATGATCTACACGATTTTTTGTTTTTTTACTTGAAATGGACTTGTGTCCCCATTGTGGACACTTGTCACTTTAGCTGGGAACTTTGTTCCACTTTTTGTTTTTTACTTGAAATGGACTTGTGTCCTCATTGTGGACACTAGATACTTTTGTCTGGGAACTTTGTTCCACTTTTTATTTTTTACTTGAAATGGACTTGTGTCCTCATTGTGGACACTCGACACTTTTGTTGGAGAACTTTGTCCTGCTTGATTAATACATCATTATTTAACTATTTCCGGTTTGTGATTTTTTTAGAAACATTCCTATGTTAGGTTTTTCGAAGGTCAGCAGTCCAATTGTATAACTCATACGTGTCCAGCTTGATTATTACTTCGTTATTTAACTATTTCCGGTTTATGAATTTTTTAGAAACATTCCTATTATAGGTTTTCAAATGTCAGCAGTCCAATTGTCTAACTTTACAGGTATCCAGCTTGACTAATACTTCATTATTTAACTATTTCCGGTTTATGAATTTTTTAGAAACATTCTTATGATAGGTTTTCGAATTTCAGCAGTCCAATTGTCTAACTTACAGGTATCCAGCTTGATTAATACTTGTAGTTTAACTATTTCTGGTTTTTGAACTTGTTAGAAACATTCATATGATAGGATTTCGAATGTCAGGAGTCCAATTGTCTAACTTACAGGTATCCAGCTTGATTAATACTTCGTTATTTAACTATTTCCGGTTTGTGATTTTTTTAGAAACATTCCTATGATAGGTTTTCGAATTTCAGCAGTTAAATTGTCTAACTTACAGGTATCCAGCTTGATTAATACTTCGTAATTTAATTATTTCCGGTTTATGATTTTTTAGACTCATGCTTAAATTAGGTTTTCGAATGTCAGCATCCCAATTTTCTAACTTACAGGTATCTAGCTTGATTAATACTTCGTAATTTAACTATTTCCGGTTTTTGAAATTTTTTAGAAACATTCCTATGTTAGGTTTTCGAATGTCAGCATTCCAATTGTCTAACTTACAGGTATCCAGCTTGATTAATACTTCGTAATTTAATTATTTCCGGTTTTTGAATTTATTAGACTCATGCTTAAATTAAGTTTTCGAATGTCAGCATCCCAATTTTCTAACTTACAGGTATCCAGAGTGATTATT